>VUQH01041896.1:0-15801 GCA_015106775.1 Etroplus canarensis | reverse complement strand
TTTTTTCTCACAGTTTAAAATTTAAGTTAAAAATAAATAAATAAAGTGCAACGTGTGCAACATAGTGCAGTAGTTGCAAACAGTGCAAGAACAGCAAACAATGACAAGAACAAGACCCTTTTTCGTCTGACCCAGATGAACATGGTGCGAAAAACAAAATTTGTGCGCAAAAAAAAAACAGTACACAAGAAAGGCACAATGAAAAGACAACACAAGAACAAGACACTAGCACCGAAAGAAAAAGAAGTGCTGTGCGGTAGCAGCGGTTGAGGTAGTGCAGATTGTGTGTGTCTGTGTGTGAATGAGTGAGTGAGTGAGTGAGTGAGTGAGAGTGTGAGTAAGAGAGACAGGGTTTATAGTGTTATGCAGTTCTGGGTTAGTGTGTGTGGGTGAGTGTGAGGGGGTCTTTTGTGTGGTGCAGTCCTGGGTGATTGAGGAGCCTGATGGCTTGAGGGAAGAAACTTTAATGTAGAGGCTAAAGCCCCAATCCCACCTAAGTGAAAGAGAATTACGAATCAGTGTGAAATTGGCTTGTTATGAATCCCAAATGTGTTTGAAGTACTCTATGATTGATTTGGTTGAGTGTTGTTATGATCTGCAAGAATTCACAAACACCTCGTATTGTCATGGAAATTGAGTTCAAATTTTGAAGTGTCCAACATTTTTATTTTCATACGCCTTCACAACATGTCGCAGTGGCATTGTAGACTGTTATAATTGCTTCATAGATGTCATAAATGTACCCTAGTCTTTCATAACCACATCAGGCTGGTTTGGTAAACTTTTCCCTCAACGAAATGTTATGACTGTTCATGAAGCAGTCGCAAAGCAGATACGACACCTCGCCTCGCCTCATGAAAGTCAAAAATAATTTGTAACATGTCATGTGAATTAATAAATTTTCTTTCCAGTTCCCAAACAATTCATCATAATTTTAATCTTTATTGCAGCTGCTCCGTAGTGGTTCACAGCTAGTAAATGCATCATAACCATGCATCATCGCCATGTGTTATTTGATTTGTAAAAACTGCAATCAGAGGCCACTCCAAAATTAATCATGACTAATTTTATGGACTGTTGATTTATCATTAATTTCATATAAGTGGAAACTCAGCTTAACTGTTTTGTATGTCATTGTCTGGCCTTGTACATTTGGATGTGCTGTGATGGGTGTCTTCTTAGTGAGTTTTGGAGAATACACCTGCAACCTTAGCTAACATTGAAAACTCAGAGTTCACATAGGCTGGTTGGTCGGTCCGGTATTTTTGCATTTAACTTTCTTCTCAGATGAACAAGTGGATAAAATTAAGTGTCAGCGTTGACAAGAACCATAAAAATAACCATAAAAATGAAATACTGATATCAGGTTAATATACCACCCTATCTTTTGTGTTTGAAGGCAGCTGAACTTTTGCGGGCTTGCAAATTTTGTAAGTCACATTTCTGTACCCCAAAAAAACACCTTTCAGCTTCTGAATGGATTCCAGTGCGTCTATGTTTGTGCAATACAACTAATAGAGGATGATGAATGCCTATATATACTCCTTCTCTGGTGACATGATCTGCAGTTGCAGCCTTTTATTTACATGTAGCCAAAGAGTTGAACCCTCTAACCTGCCTGCTGTATTTACACAGTCTGTCAAGTTCTGAGAGACACAAACCTTATGAGACATCTCTCATTGTCTTGCATACCTTCCGAACAGCCTCTGATGGGAGTGGAGGTTAATGGCTCAGGTGAGTATAGATGTGGTATGTGTCTATCCATGTGCAAGTTCATAGGTACTAACAATCACACACCTATGTTGCTCAATCAGCTGCTCAAATGCTCAAAGGTGGAATGAATACACACTTCACTGAACAATACATTCCCATCAGCTGTCTCAGCTTTCATAATGATTTTCATTCCATACAAATGCCTCATGCCTTCTCTATTTTGAGAATTTGAGTGTGTCACAACTTTCCATAACATTGCAGTGATAGCTGTGAAAACTGAACCTAAATGTTATTTTGAAAATGATTTAATTTCAACAATGGAGCATGGCAAACCCAGAGTGATTATGTTGTGTTAGATTACAGAGTGAATCCTTAACTTTAAAGCAGATTCTCCTGAACTTGTAAGGCATTTGCTTCCTTAAAAGGCCAGTAAAAACTAACCTAAAAGTGGAGGAGTGTACATAGATTTTATGTTTTCAAAGCATTTTGAAAAAAGTAAAACTGTCAGTCTTTTAAATGCCTATTCATAAGATATTCTACCTTCATCACGATCAGAAGTATTGAACGTTGCACCTACAGGAGATTTTATGACATCCCATTCTAAATCAACAAGCATTAATATGGAGTTGTTCCCCCTTTGCACTTATAACAACTTCCATTCTTCTGGGAAGGCTTTCTACAAGATTTAGGCATATGTCTGTGGGAATTTTTGCCTGTTCATTCAGAAGAGCATCTGTCAGGTCAGACACTGATAAGAGGGACAGGGGACTGGCTTGCAATCTCCATTCTAGTGCAATCTAACGGTGTTTGATGGTGTTTAGGTCAGGACTCTATGTATGCCAGTCAGGTTCTTCAACACCAGACTCATCCAGTCATGCCTTAATGGGCCTTGCTTTGTGTACTGGGGCACAGCCATGCTGGAACAGAAATAAAGGCCTTCCCCAGATTGTTCCCACTAAGCTATGAGCATAGGCTTGTTCAAAATGTCTTGGCAAGTTGAAGCATTAGGAATTCCCTTCACTAAGAGGTCCGGGACAACCTCAGAAAAGTAACCCCATAGCATTACCTTTCCTCCAGCAAACTTTACAGTTGGCACTGTGGAGTCAGCAGGTAACATTTTTGTGACATTTACCAAACCCAGACTTGTCAATCAGGCTGTTACATTGAAAAGTGTGAATTATCACTCCACAGAACATTTCCACAGCTCCAGAGTCCAAAAGTAGCATGGCTTACACCACTCCATCTGATGAATAGCATTGCACTTGGTGGTAAAAGCTTGCATGTAAAGCCTAGTGATGGAAACCCATGCCATGAAGCTCACTGTACACGGGTGTTGTGCTGATGTTATTACCAGAGAAGGTTTGGAACTCTGCAGTTATTGAGTCAGCTGAGCATTGGCAGCTTGTACACACCATGAACTGAATTTAAAAGAAATGATAAACCACACACGTACACAAAAACAAAAGTACACTTCCTGGCCACTTTTGTAGGCACGTGTTGTTGGTACTGGCTTGGTCCATTTTGCCTTCAGAATGATGTTAGTTCTTTGTGGCATAGATTCAGCAAGGGACTGGAAAAATTCCTCAGTTTTGGTTCATATTAATGTGATATAATTTGGAGTTAATGTAAGCTTTGTGACATGGTGTGGTCTCCTGTTGGAAGCAGCCACCAGAAGTTGGGTGCACTGTTGCCCTCAGGGGATGGACATGGTCAACAACAATTCAAATCAGTTCAGTTCATTTCAGTTTTATTTATATAGCGCCAATACACAACTAAAGTCACCTCAAGGTGCTTAACAGTGTAAGGTAAAGACTCTACGCTATTAGAGAGAAAACCCCAACAATCAGACGATCCCCTATGAGCAAGCACTGGGCGACTGTGGGAAGGAAGAACTCCCTTTTAACAGGAAGAAATCTCCAGCAGAACCAAGCTCAGGGAGGGACAGCCATCTGCCTCGACCGGTTGGAGGTGAGGGGAGACAGAAGCGAGAAAAGAAAGCAAAGAGAGACATAGACTCTGGAAGAGAGAAGACATTTATTGACATGCAGCAGTAGCAAATAAATGCCTGGAGAGTTTTTTAAATTTTTTCCAATTTCTCTTGTGGAGCAGGCCTTTCTATGGCCGTTCACAGGAACATACAAGGAAGCAGCCAAAGGTACATTATTAATAGATCATAATAAATGACCTGCCACCTGCCAGTCTATCATAGGATGTCACCACATTTACCCATAGTTAAATATTGTGCTCCTTTGTATAGTTTTTTTTAAAACTTTGAGGACCCACCCCTTTAGATGTCTCTGCATGGTCTTATTCTTTTGCATACCTTGACTGTAACAAGTGATTATTTGAGTTACTGTTGACTTCATATCAGCTTGAAGTAGTCTGGCCATTCTCCTCTGACCTGGCTTTTTCACCCAGAGAACTGCTGCTCACTGGAGACTTTCTCTTTTTCATACCATTCTCTTTCCCCCCATAGATGGTTATGCGGGAAAATCCCAGTAGATCAGCAGTTTGTAAAATACACAGACCAACCAGTCTGGCACCAACAACCACGCAACATTCAAAGTCACATAAATCACCTTTCTTTCCTATTCTGATGTTCGGTTTTAACTTCAGCAGGTCATTTTGACCATGCCTACATGCCTAAATGCATTGAGTTGCTGCCATTAGACTGACTTATTAGATATTTCTTTTTACATGCAGATGAATGGCTGCACCTCACAAAGTGGTCAGATTTACATTTTCTTCATACACAATGAAGATGTGTTGCTGATATGGGTGAGTGTGTATGTGAGACACTGTGTGTTGGGGGTTGGGGGTGCGGGGTGTTATGTGTGAAGAAGAAACAGATACAGAACGAAAGAAACAGAGAGAAATAACATCTAGAGGAAGTGAGGAAAGGAAAGAGAGAAAACAAACCAAAAACAGAGTAGGCCCCAAGTACAATGAGATGGCTACAAGGAGCACAATACAGAAAGTGTGATGTCTGGACAATTGAATCAAGACATTTTTAATTTATTGAATTTTGTTTTTATCTTTTCTTTTCTCCTCTGTCTTGCTTTTTTTGCTTTTGCTCTCTCCTGCCCATGGCTGCCCCTGGGCTCTAAGACAGTTGCTGGCCTGATGCAGGTTAACTTCCTCTAGAGTAAAGACCTTTATTATTTCTCTAAGGGAAGATCCAAAACAATGTTGCCAGCGACAAGCTCCCAAGTCACTAGCCCATCCATTACTCACTTCACCAGTCTATATAAATGTGGCATTACTTGCTGTTGAAAGCTGATAATTCTCTGACATAAATGTCATCTATTGACATTATTGAGCCTCATGGGCATGTCAGATACCACCCAGAGTGTCAATGTCTTTACTGAACCATAGTGACCCAAATGAACCTTGACTTCTCACTGGATGAACAGCACCAGCAGTAGGCAGCAATCAAACATACAAATCAGCCAAACAAGCCCACGGATAAATACCTTTATAAGTACACGCACCCATTGTGGACACACACACTGGAGCCAAAGCATGACAGGTCTGCATCAGCTCTGTACAGGTTGTTTGACTCTAACCTCTATGTGTCTCAGTAAACAGTGTTTTGAACTCATGGTATGAAAGGAGAAGTTTACTCTCCTGGGGCATGTTCTTTTAAGCTCCACACTTTCAATACATATTTATCTAATGGTAAAAGATGCTGAGAAACACACAAAAACAGCCAGATACACACACACTGCATGCACACACAGTAGAACAGCGTGGAATGACTCAACCGTGCACAGATTACCTCTCATCTCTGTCAATGAAAGGTTTTCCCCTCTGATTTCGGGGACCTTTTTTTGGGCTTTTAAGTAAACTAATCTTTGAGCAAATACCACAGGCTGTTTCTGATGTCGGCACATAATAGAAAGTCTTAATATATATGAATGAGCGCAAACAGACTCAACAAGAGGCTCACTGGAAGTTTGGGATCAAAGCTTCGGGGCACAAAGGCTGAGATTTAGCATGTTAGAGTGATCGCCACTCTTTCACAGCCAAGCATTGTCTCCGTGATTCTCTCCTCAAGTTCTCTGAATTCCTGCTCAGTGTAAAACGCTTATTGTTATCCGTGGGTTTTACCACCACAAACCGTGTTCCTAAACATCTCTACTCTGCCTTTCAGACTCCCTTCTATTGAAAGAAGGATTAAACAAGAGAGCTGGGGAACATCAAACAGGCTAACATTGTGGGTTCATGTTTTGCTGTTCAGTTATTGTCAGCAGACTTGACCGAAGTGTAGTGAATCCAAGCAGCTTGCAAAATACCTCTTTTCTGTGGTTGCGTTTTAAGTGGTTGTTGGGCCCAGTTGCCATGTATACTGGGCGTGCTCCAGGTGTATTTGTACAAGATGCAGAGTTTCTGTGTGCATAGGCAGGTTTTCTCCTCACCTGAGGTTCATTTTTAGTCATAAAACTGTCTGATGATTTTGGTGTTGGCGAGCCCTCTGGTTTTCATCAGCGATCCCAATGCAAAGTGGAGGCATTGCGCAACGCCAGGTTGAAATTATTTTGTTTCCAAGGCACCAGCCCTGCAGTTATCACCTCCCACGTTTAACAAACAGGTTTCATTGTTGTGAGGGCCAATCTGTACGAGCCCTGTGGTTAATTTGATTTAGTTCGATCCATTCAAGGCTATTACACATCACTTCCATCTGATCATATCTGATAACCGCCTGCGCTGCAGATTGTCCGTTCATTTATCTTCAGAAATCTCTCTCTCAACCTCCCTGTCACAGCATGTGGGAGGAATAAACAGCACACCTGTGCAAAGCAGGTCACACATTACCAGTGTGAGTTTGTGCTGAGCTTATCTGAGTCATGGGCTGTTTATACATCATATTAGTGTGTATTTGAACCCATTCTTTGATTTTGCCCAGAAAACTGTGTTTTCTTTATCCAAGTTTAGTCATGTGAAAAAGAAGGTTAAAATCAAGCGTACCCTTACTGCTTCCATAGGAATTAAGAGAGTCAGTATTAGCCAGGTGCTGGTAATCAAATAATTGATCATCACCCAGTGTGAGCACCTTTATAAAAGCCGAAGGTTTGTCAGTTTGTTGGTGTGGAGTATTTAGGTGCGTGTTAACACAGTGGCACAAATCTTCCAAGGAGTGGATGCCCCAGCAAATTCACACCACAGTCAGACTGTGCAGCACTCCGAGAAACTGCAAAAAAAACCCAACCAAAAAACAGAGAGCTACATCTCAGACTGTACGGGTCTCAGTTAGCATGTTAAATGTAAAAGTTCAATAGTGTACAATTAGAAAAACAATGAATAGGTATGGTTTTTGTGGAAGGGTTACCAGGAGAAAGCCTCTTCTCGCTGAAAAGAACATGGCAACATGACTTAGATTTGCAAACTTGCATCAAAACAAACCACAAGATTTCTGGAACAATGTACTTTAGACAAATGAGACCAAAGTGGAGATCTTTGGTTATAATACACAGAGCCACATTTGTTGAAAACCAAACACAGCATTTGGTAAATGGACTGGTACTTCTATAGCGCTTTTCTACTCTAACTGAGCATTAAAGCCCTTACAGCTAAAGCTTGGCCAAAATTTGGTCACAGAACAGGACAATGATCTCAAGCACACATCGGCAAATCAATAACAGAATGGCTGAAAAAGAAAAGAATCAAGGTGTTGCAATGGCCCAGTCAAAGTCCAGACCTCAACCCACTGCAGTGGGACCTTAAGAGAGCTGTGTTTAGGCTACCATAGACCCAGATTTACTGGAGATCTACCATAATACAATGAAAACAATGCATATTGTGTTTGCCAGTGCTGCATGACATTACCTTTGTGTTCTCTCTCTCTCGTAATTTGCACTTCTTTTTACATTGTGTCATTTTTCATATCTCTATACCTTCTGCAGCTCTCTTGTATTTTTCCCCAAGGGGTCACCTTAGCGGATTAATCCGCAATGTTAATTTGTCAGAGGATTTACACCATATGCCCTTCCTGATGCAACCCTCCTTTGATGAGAGGGGCTTGTTCGTTTTACCCTCCATGCAAAGCAGTTGTTGTTTCCTGTTATAAGGAAGTTTCCCTCTCCACTGTCACTGCACCTGACAAATGATTCAATAACTGATTCAAACTAAAATTTAAATCTCATTCATAAGTTACCAAACCCTCACAATGTGTTTTAAGAAAGTTAAGTTTACTTTGTGAGTATCGAGAGATAAATTGATGGATTGTTGGTTTGGATCTTTTCACTGAATTTTTTTAACCTTAAAAACAGTTAAATATTAAAGTAAAGCAATTCACAGGTGACATAAGTAAATATTACCAAGATTCCAAGAATTAAAGAGGAAATTTTTGAGCTAAAAACAATCTGTACGTGTTGCTCCCCAAGTCTTTCTTAATTTTCTTTCCTTTCTGTTTCAGCAGTTGTTTTATAGACTAATCAACTTAAACAAGGGCCAGTAATTTTTTTAAAGAAAAGCTTTTTTTCATTTGATGGGATTATTTTTTTCTTACCTTTTCTCCAACTTAGCTTGTAAGCCCTTTTGTGCCCCCACCTGCATGTCACAATTTCCACCAGAACTTGGCAGAGCTGATGGTGCTTGCTGGCACATAAGAGCTTGTTGTTTTTCTAAGGTCATGTTAAAGGATGCAGGAAAAAGTATGATGAGGCTGTGGTTGTTGCAGCATGCCAGTGGAGGTCATGAACCAGGACTGGAATATTTTAGTCTGTTTCACCTGTCTGTTATTATGTATCACCCTGTGTTATCCCTGCTTGTCAAACAACAGACACCCAGTGCAACCGAAACTAAGAGCCCTTTTGAACTTTTCCAAGAACGGTTTGACATACTGACTAGAAGAACATGGGTCAAATTTGAATTTCTCTCCCGTATGTTTCTTTGTCCCTTTGTCTTGCTAGTTGTGTTTGTCTTAATAGTTTAATCTGGGTAATATTCAAATTTGCAGAGATGTTGTGAAAATGCAAATATGAATGTGTGCAATATTCAATATTCCAGGGACTTGCAGTTCCTCAGATTATGGTCAAATATAACACAGCTTAAGTCCTGATACCGTGAAGATTAAAGTTATTATGAATCAAAACACATTTGATTAATAAAGAATCACAAATAGGTACTTTGTGACTGAATTTGTTGAGTGTCATAATGATGTGTAAGGCTTTGGAAAAACCTTGTATTGTCGTGGAAGTCAGGGTGCCAGTTTTGAAATTTCCAAAACTTTCAAAAAAGGGTTACAATTTTGTAAATCTTTTTACAGTTGTTATGAAGGCAGAAACCATCTATACAGATTAAACCTTTTTCCGTAACAAGCTGTAAATATGCATTTTAATCCTTTTTAGTCAGCCATTTTAACATGTGAGTGTGCAGAGATTGCCTCGCTTTTGGCAGCAGCCTCAAATGGTCACTCCAGGAACTGCAGTTTCTGGCACTTCCACCTTGGTTTCGGCCCCAGAGGTTGCTGCTTGATTCTGAAGCAGTAGTTCCCAAACCTTTTATGGTATGCCCCACTCCAGAAGCCACAAAAGTTCACACCACACAAAAACAACACACCACAATTTTATCAGTCACTAAAAATAAAACAGGATCCACATTGACTTTTACCTAAAAAAAGAGAAATCATTAATGCAGTGGCATAAGCAAACTCATGTTTGGTTTTTTTTCTTAAAAAAGTAGTATCTAATCATTTTCGTTGTGCCCCACCTGCAGTGGTTCTCACAGTTTGAGAACCACTGGCCTTAAAAAAGTGAAAGAAATGCAGTAGCTGTAATGGGTCAGCTTGAGATAATACAGAAGACTTTATGAGGGCAGCTTGGTATTTAACCCATACTCAAAATCACTCCAAGAAGAGGTTATCTTTATATATTGTAGCCTCTTTTTTCTTTTTTTGTATAATTAAAGAAGATTTTGGCCTTCACAGCATAGTTTTATAGTTTTAAACACTTTATTTACTTGATTAGCCGTAGAGTTAATGAAAACAGAGGCTCTTGGGACAGGCAGTACAAGTGGTCAGACTGGTTCAAAACAAGTTCCAAGTTTACTTTACAGCACCTATTAAATCAGTTATTTGGAAAAGGAAAACTAAACCGAATGTACACAAGAGCCACTACACAAACTTGTAACTCCTTTGTAAACAACCATCACATGTTGCTGAGGTACTTTCACTTCAGTGCCGTAGCTGTGTGCGCATACAGTTTTAAAATGTGAATACAGTGGACTCACCTGGAGGTCTCTGAGGACCTTGACTTTGGTTGAATTCACTTTCCATACATTTTCCAGTATACTTTTCTTGATTGTCTGCTTGCTGTTGTTTTATCTTCCAACTCAGCTGATTATGACTAAAAGAAAGAGGACCAGACCAGCATGATGAAATAAGATCGAGGTTGTTCAAAAAGAAGTCCTGAACTCGCATTTGGAAAGTCATTAACAGGAGCAACGCACTAAGAGCTAAATCAATTTTAAAAAGCGTGCATGCACGGAAATTGAAAGGAATTTCCTCCTTTGCGCAACCAAGGTGTTTGTTTATCTCTGTTTGGTTAATTTCACGTAAATAGCTGATGATTAATTTTCCTGGATGTTCATTTCCTTGCCTACCAATGGCTTCAGGTTGCCACGTCTAATCAGCATGTTGCCCTCTGTTTGCACCTGAGCTGCCAGGTTACATCAGACAGACAGACAAACACATATTCACATTGGCAAGAATGCACCTCAGCTGGCATCCGCAGATGGGTTACGGCTTGTCTTAAAGTTGCATTTATTTACTGCGGAACACTCCAAGTTTCACCCTGATGCACAGTGAAAACTCTCCCAGGGGTTCACAAAGGGTTCGCCAACTTACAACTATGTATGTGTAAGCACGCGTGTGTGTGTTTAGCAGGCTCGGCGTGTGTGAGTGTGTCTGCACGTATAAACAGGTGAGCCACAGAGTGATTATGCTGTCAACTGCTGCTGAGTCATTCACATCTACACCAAGTTAATTAGAGATGGCAGAGCATACCTGGGTTTTCACACACACATAAATACACACGCACATACACGTATGCAACCACTTACAGCACAAAAAAATCACAGTAAGGGTAGCGAAATAACAGATATAAATAAACTTGCGTGCCATCCATAGGTGTACACTGAACACCTTGATAAAGTTTGACACTGTCATCAAAGATACACATGTATGCGCACATGCATTCATGGCATTTTTGGGTGTTACTTTTTCCAAGTAAAGCACTGTAATTTCTCATTCAGGCAAGCTTCTAGGCAATTCATCAGCATTCTCAGAAATGAAACAGCTGATTATCATGCCATCAAGAAAAGCTTATAAGAAATAAAACTGCCTATTAAGTCCAGAGTTATCATCTACCTTAAAATGTCATGAAGTTGTTTTAACATGACAAATATTTACAAAAGTGAGCAGCATAGTGCCCCAGAATGTATTATATATATATATGTGAAAGTCTATCTTTGAATTCTTTTCCCCTTTACACGCAACTTGTGGCCCTTAAGCAAATTGTTCTAGTTAAAAATAGCTAATAGGAATACTCAAAATAATGACTTAATAACAGTAATAATAATAATAATAATAATAATAACAATAATAAAAAAGCCACACCACAGTTTTTAACAAATCTTTGTCTGATTGAAAGAAATCATGCATTTAGTTGGGCTTTCTTTAGTGGCTCAGAAATCACTATGTGGTGCTGCAGTGAATGTTTGTAGCAGTAGGACAGTGAATGTGGGACTGTTTGAAAGCAAACAAGTGTGTGTGTCCATGGTGTGGTTCACTGATGTGAGTTTAGTTTAGGTTTTGTACAACAGTCAAGTTCTATGTCAAAGGAAAAAGGAATTAAGGGCTCTGGATGCACATAATACTTTATTTAAAAGGTCAATTCTTTATTAATTTTTCATCTTTTTATAGAATTTTTGAATTAAAACTAAAATATGTATTACCCCCAGACTTATTCTTTGAGTCTGGCTTTCAGTATAACTTTATAATACAGCCTGTGATTTATGGTGTCATTTCCTGAACTTGATCATGCAATTTTTCTGAATTAAGGGTGTAATATTCATTCTCTAAAAATATTGGCAACATAGAACTACTGAGGTTTCCAAAAGAATAATCAAAATTATACTGTAAGCATAATTACTACTACTGTACAGTAGTTGGTAACTTTGAGGTATTTTAGAGACCAGAAGAAGCAACATTTCCCTGTCTTACATTGTAATTGCATAGTGTACTTTAGTTGCACAGGCTGTATTAATAAGTAGCCAAACCTCCCTTTCTTATATTAGAATTGCACGATTTAGGGTCACAGGCTGTATTAACGAATAGCCTAACTTCCCCTTTTTGTACTGTAATTATACAGTACTTTTACTGGTTTGGACTGTATTACTGAGTAGCCTTACCTCCCCTTCGTATATTGTAATTTTAGAATGTTTATAGCTGCCCAGGTCGTATTAATGTGTATTGCATGTGTATTAATGTGCCTAACTTCCCCATTCTTACACTGTAACTACACAGTAAATTTGGGGACACAGGCTGTATTAATGAAAAGGCTAACTTCCTCATTTTGTACTGTAATTATACAGTATTTTTACTGGTAGGAACTGTATTATTGAGTAGCCTACCCTCCCATTCATATATTGTAACTATATAGTGCTTTTACTGCCACATGTTATATTAATGAGGAGCCTAACCTCCCTTTCTTAAATTGTAATTATACAGTACTTAAAGGGGCGCAGGCTGTACTAATGACAAGCTTAACCTCCCCTACTCATATCATAATCACATAGTACTTTAAGGGGCACAGGTTGTATTAATGAGTAATCTAACCTCCCCTTCTTATATTGTAATGAAACAGTATTGACTGTAATAATGAGTATTCTAACCACCCCTTCTCACATTCTACTTACATATTACTTTCACAGTAGTTACACAAAATCTCAGCATTTTACAGTAATGCCCATCTGATACAAAGGAAACTAAAGAAATATTTACAAATTGTGACAGAAGTTTTAAAAGACTATTTTTGGAAAAAAAACTGAATGTAAAACATTAGGAATTAGTACCAAATGGCCATTTAAAAATAAACTGTAGTTCTTTCATAAATTGTAACTTTCTATACTAAGAGACACTAGTGTCCCCCATTGTCTTACTCTTGATCTGCTTCACTCACTGACAGTGATATCCTCAGGGGACAGTTTCGTAAACACTCTGACATCTGCAGCGGCAGATTACATGAAGCCAGTCACTTCTTTTTGCCCTTGTTCTGTTGTTAGTAATTACATGACGGGGTTTCTAGTTTCCAGAGAGGAAGACCTGGACAACATGTTTTACTATCATATCATTGCAAAATAATCCCTTTTGAGAGCCCACAACAGCCTGTGGTCATTTTGTCACAGACACCAAGTCACGCCTATTAGAATTATGCCAGGACAACAGACTTTCATATCTTTGTTTCATGTGGTCTTTATAAATATATGGGCTCAAAGCACGCTCAAGGTGATCATTAAATTTGAGCTGGTTGCCAAAAATAAATACATGCCCTAGCCAACTTGCACATCACTTCCTAAGAAATTGACAAAGTATATAGCCTTACATTTTAACAATTGTTTATAACACATTTAAATTATTGTATTTCAACAACATCCTGTGCCAAGTGTATCCTGACGCTCACTGGATTTAAACATATAGCCTGTTGAATGTTATTGTTAGTGTGTAAACAGATCATAATGTACCTTGAGAAAGTAAACCCTGGCTTTCCTGGTTACCTACAGCAGCATGTGTACTGATTTGTGTGTGAAGGGCTTCTGTGGGGAAAAAAAGATATGTCATTTAAGTTCACTCCTGAGTGCTTTGCCTCATAGCCTCTTGTCCTCTGCCTCACAACATCAACAGTGAGCAACTAGTTAAAGTATACTAAGAAACAGTAAATGACTGGCATTTATGTACTGCTCTTCTAGTCCTGCTGACTGCTTAAAACCCTTCAGACTATAAGCCATATTTCCCATCCTTTCTTACATTGATTTATTCTATACACTTTATCTACCTCGCATCCATGGCAAATTTTAGAATAATCAGTTAATCCAACACTTAGCCAGGGTACTCTGAGGAAACCCACACAGAAAGAACATTCAAACTTCATACAGAAAGGCCCTGAGCAGGAGATTTGAATCAGGAACATTTTTGTTGTGAGGCAACATTGAGGCAACGGTGCTAACTATTGAACCACCTTGTTTCCCCGGACTGTACTAACCACTGACATCCACAAAATGCAAGATCTCTTGTTATTCATGGGGGGAAATGACTCTTACAATTAATGACTTCGTCTAGCTAATGTTGACTAACACCACTTTGCCTGCTAACACAGATGAACCGTAAGCTATGTAGCAAAATACTGTCTTGAGTGCATCAGGTCAAATACTAGTAAATTAGCAAATTTGGTGCCTGTAATTCAGGAGGAGCTACAAAGGGAAATAACGGAGATTCACAGCTGGAGCCGTTACAGTGGTCATCATGGGAAATGTGAAGTATTTGGACAATTATAGACAACCTTGGTGAACAGATTAAGACCAGAGGGAACACAGTGAGCTTAGTTTGATGTGCTTCTTGGAGCGTTTCAGTGTGCACACTACACCGCCACCTTCACGTTTTCATGGCTGTGATGAATGGCTGTGGATGCCTGCTTATGTGGGTTCTCTTCAGGTGCTCCAGCTTCCTCCCACAGTCCAAAGACATGCAGAGGGGCTAGGTTAATTGGCGATTCTAAATTTACTATAGGTGTGAATGGTTGTCAGTCTCTCTTGGCTCTGCAACCAAGTGGTGACCTGTTCAGGGTACTGCTGTAACACAGTAGTTTCCCAACTCTTGGATAAAAGAATTTTTTTTTAATCTTTATTATCTTATGTTAACATTACCTACTAATGCCAGATTCATGTAGCATAGCTGGGTTTTAGTTAAGCTGCTAACCGTATGTATCTTGTATGCTAATATTATTGTCAAGTCAAGTCAAGTCAGCTTTATTTGTATAGCACATTTAACAGACATCAAGTGTCGACCAAAATGCTGAACATATATATACACAAGCACTCTTATATACACTTGTTTATACAAGTATATATGTACACACATGCATATACATCTAAATATACACACACCCACACACGCACACACACATGGGTATGCACGGGACATAAATACGTATAAATATATATACACATACATACACCATCCAATGAAATAAAAGACCAGAGTAACTAAAACAGAATAAAAGCAGTGTTAGAGAGATCCAAACACCTTCGAAAATAAATAGGTCTTCAAATTTGATTTGAAAATTTCTAAAGAGGAAGAGGATTTTATAAAAGAGGGAAGACTGTTCCAGAGTCTTGGTGCGGCGATGGAGAAAGCCCTATCACCTCTAGATTTTAACTGGGAGTGTGGAACCTGCAAAAGCATCTGACTGGAGGAACGCAGGGGTCGAGTGGGAAGGTACAGGCTAAGGAGATCTGAAATGTAACCTGGAGCCAAGCCATGAAGGGCTCTAAAAACAAATAATAAAACCTTAAAATCAATTCTATATTTGACTGGCAGCCAATGTAAAGATGCGAGTACCGGAGTAATACCCTCTCTCCCTCCGGTACCCGTCAGGAGCCTTGCGGCTGCATTTTGAACAAGTTGCAGGCGGGACAAGCTTGACTGACAGATGCCTAAATAGAGAGAGTTACAGTAATCGAGGTGTGATGAAATAAAGGCATGGATAACAATTTCCAGATCTTTAGATGACAAAATAGTTTTGAGTTTAGAAATGCTCCTGAGCTGGAAAAAACTACCACGAACAACTGAGTTTATTTGTTTGTCCAGCTTGAGGGTAGAATCGAAAATGAAGCCAAGATTTTTGACATGGGGATGCACATTAGCTGATAGTGGGCCCAAGTCATTTCTTATGAGACTAACAGCGTCTTGATTGCCAAAAATTACTATGTCAGTTTTGTCATGGTTTAGTTTGAGAAAGTTCAATGACATCCAACAATTTATGTCGCTAAGACAGTCTGAGACTTTCTGCAATGTACTATCAACGCCTGGTT
>VUQH01041895.1:0-24693 GCA_015106775.1 Etroplus canarensis | reverse complement strand
GAACAAGCACAGAGACGAGTCCACTGTCAGAAGCTATAAGAAGATCATTAGTAACCGTCACTAGTGCGGTTTCTGTGCTATGATGAACTCTAAATCCTGACTGGAACTCTTCAAATAAACCATTCCTTTGCAAGTGATCACACAGTTGTTCAGCAACAACTCTTTCAAGAATTTTTGAAATGAAAGGAAGGTTGGAAATTGGTCTATAATTAGCTAAGACGGCTGGGTCGAGCGAAGGCTTTTTAAGTAGTGGTTTAATTACAGCCACTTTAAAAGCCTGTGGCACATAGCCCGTTAATAATTATAAATTGAGAATATTCAAAACTGAAGCATTAATCAATGGCAAGACATCTTTGAAAAGTCCTGTAGGGATGGGATCTAATAGGCATGTTGATGGTTTGGAGGAAGTAATTAGTGACGTTAGTTCAGGGAGATCAACCGGAGAGAAGCTGCCCAAACAACACAACAAGAGACTGCATATGTCTTGTACATAAGGGACACATGAAGCATAATACCCATCATTTTGACATTTTGTTGCTTGTTGTTTCTCATCTTTCTGCTAAATAAATTAATGAGTTGCTGCCCCCTTTCCTAAAATGTGAGATTTTACCTTTAAGTACACACTGGAACCTCTATCAATGAATAATTGGAATCTCCTTCCATATAGACAGAATACAAATTGATATAGTTGGAATGAGAAAGTGGGAGTTCCCTTTCATAAACATTCCAGTTGTTGTAAGAGTTGGTGAAAGAGTCAAGTTAGTTGACTTTTGTGGAGCTCTGCTTTCTCTGAGGCACTGTACTTTTGCCTCGTAAATGTGAGGAGAATCTTTGCACTGCGCTAAACACAATATCCCCCAAGAGCCCGTATATCTGTGTAAGCCTGGAATACTTCAAAAAGCTCCAAAAAGACTTGCCTTACCTTGCAGTTTCTGGGGCTCTAATCCTTACAGATGGAAGCACTTTCAAACTATTGATTCGACCTTAAGATATCTTGTAATGGTCATTTCCTGGCAAGCTTTTCTGGGCAATACTCTCAACTGTCTCCATGATGGCTTATGGACACAGGTTAGTTCTTTTCAGGATATTAGGCTTTAAACCACAGATCTTTTAAGTACCAACACGGAAACCTCGAGCACAGAATCTAAAAAGTGTTTTGAACTTTGAGGTTTGATGTTTACACCCCCGAGGCATGAGTGTAATTTGAACTGAAACAGCAACTGTAAAATACTTCTCTGTAGCTCATTCCTCATTAGCACATCCTTTCTGCAGCTCTGTAATAAATAGGATTTCTTCCTCTCTCTTGCTGTCTTTCCTTAATACAACACTACTGTCAGCTGGTAAGCTGAAACACCATTTACATGAGCTTCATCCTTGATTGAAGTTTTCACACTGTAATATCAGTCAGCAGAAATATTTAAGTGGCACTCCGTCATCCCCTCTAAAATAATACACTGCATTGCCCTGTAGCATTACAGTGGTCCTTTTTCTCATCTTAGGCAGCAAATGCTGCTCCACATTTGTTACTGTTGGCCCCATCTCTCCAAATTCCTTGGACTCTTGAGTAGTTTGCAGACTCCCCCTTTCCCTGTGACAAACGTGGTAAACTGTGATGGCCCCTGGTGTTTCACTGCCTCCTCTCATCCTCAACACAGAAAAGCTCAAGTCACATTTTATCTACAAATGCTATAAGCTGTTTTGCCTTCACAACAAATTATTTAGCTTCTATGTTCTTTCTTTTTCTTGCCTGCTAAAGAGCGGGGTCCCTTTTTTTGAATGGGAGGTTCAGAAGTATCCTCTGCACTGGTACATGATGGTTGATTTGTTCTCTTTGTCTCTGGGAGCTCCTGGGGAGAGTTTGACTGCAGTGATGCTTGTTACTTAGCACTCATCTCCAGGAGAGGCTGCCTCTACTGAATCAAATAGAATACATTTCTAAATGAACCTAAAAACAATTTACTGCTTGATATTCATGCCTGCCTCCTTCACTCCTTTCTCCATTCCCCTGGCTCTCCAACACCAGAACTCATCTTCCTGTTCCCTTAAATTAAATTTCCCTCTTCCTCCTCTTCTCCATCTTTCCTTCCTCCATTCCCGTCTGTGAGTCCCTCAGCACCACTAATCGTTTCTTTTTCTCATCCATCTACATCATCCATTCTCAGTTTGTTCTTCAATGTTTTTCCTCTCCCGCACAGAAGCTCCTGGCCAGGACTTTGTGACACTGGACTATCGTCTGCGCTATTACCCTAGCATCACCTACGCTGTCATCGGCAGCGCTGTTATCTTTGTCCTGGTGGTGGCCTTGTTGGCTTTGGTCCTCCATCACCAGAGAAAACGCAGCGTCCTGCTCCCCAGGGGTGTAAGAGGAAGCTCACATACCCACCACCATCACCAGCCCCTGCTGCTGTCCCGGCTGGTCATCTTGGACCGAGGCCACATACATCCTGGAGGTCCGGGTCTCTCCCCTGGCTCACCCACCACAGCAGGCCAGTACAACTCAACACCTCAAGCTCTGCAGCTGCTGTCTGGGACCATGTATCACTCAGGATCGTCTATGGAATCACCTCCATCATACTCACAAGCTGTTCTGGACGTCAGGTAGAAAGAACATGAACTGTAGTAACCGTATAGAAATTTTTGTAAATCATAGTTGCTCGAAATTGAAAAATGAATAGAAATAGCAGTGCTGTAATGTGTTTTTCTTGCAAATTATAATCTACTTACTTTCAGAAATCTGTCAGCATCTGCCCCCCTAGTGCTTTTATGCAATTTGTTATGAAAAATCATGTGATCCTCTAATCTCAAGTATACTCATTTATTATTAAACAAAAGAAGAATGTTGCTGTTTAAAAGATCTGCTTGGATATTAGCAAACATCAACGTAATAAAAGGAATCTTCTTTTCTTCTGCCTTCTTTAGACTAATCTAATTGTATAAGAATTATGTGATACACTATGTATACTTGCCCAAAAAAGGGTAAAAGCTAAATGATAACTTAATTAACAATAATAATGGAAACTGAATAAGCAAAATTAATATCTTACTGGATATTCATTTCAGAACAGGCTTCCTTAAATAAATAGTTCTTAACTACATTATTTTATTTTATATATAGGAGTATACCATCTTGACTCATTTCTTGCTCTTGTTGCTGTCAAAAAATCATTGTACAATAATCTTTACGTGATAATTGAAGTCACATTCTTCTGTTGTGCTTCTGTTTTTCTTTAGTCGACCTCCCTGGTTTGATCTCCCTCCTCCCCCTTACCTCCAAGATGGAGAGCTTCCCTCAGAGGGTGAGCTTCCTCAATACGAGGCCCCACAAGACCCTCAGAGCCACCCCACAGCTCATCCCTGCACCCCTTCCACACCCAGAACTGTGGCCTCAACTGTGCAGGCAAGCTTTAGCTCCAGAGAGGAATCGGACCAGCTGTAGCAATTCTATTGTAGACTGATAGTGCTAAGAGACTGCAGGAGTCATGGACAAGGTTGCAGGCCAGGACAGTCCACAGCAAAGACCTGCTTGAGGAGATTCAACAAGGAGTGACAGACTGAACAGTGTCCTCAGTTCCTTGCTGCTGTATCAGCTAAATGAAGCGCTGGACTGAGAACTTGTGTGTTGGCTCCCCCTGCTGGGATCATAACTGTACTACAGCTCAATCAGTTATTCATTGATTAAATCCCCATTAGTTCAGGTCAGCTGGACTGCACTCCCCTTGAAGACTTACTGTGTATACTACCTGCCAGTGACCACAAAGTGTATCTCTAAAGAAGTAGGAGTTATTTCATTGACATATTCTTTGTATGTAATGTGTAGTTGTGAGTGGTGATATTCTTCTTTGTGTGTCTCTCTATGCAGCACTTAGAAAGCTAAGTTTGGTTTTTCACAAAACCACAAGATTTCTAAGATGTAACGGGAAACCGTATAGCTGTGATAAACCAGAGCAGCTCAGGCGGAGGTAGTTTTCATCTGTTTTCAGTGCTGATGTGAAAATGAACTAATAATATGGCTAGTCATAATTGTTAACAGCTACAGCTTCTTTAATAGGAGTTTATAGATATTTGTAGGAGATGAGTGGAGGTTGTTTCTTTATTTTCAGTATTTTTTTCACAGTATTTCTTGTCATTTGGTTAATTTCCAACTAAAAATGTGAAGTGGACCATTGAGATTTTATGAAAGCCGAAGTTACAGAAGTATTAAACGCAAGTTGCATAACATATTCCTCTAAGCCGAAGACCCACCATTCTGGCAAAGATGACCTGTAATGTTCTGTCTAAATGCCAGTAAATATTTAATGTATACACAACAATAGAAAGTACAAAGGTGTTTGTTGAGGCCTTATTCCGTGCCAGTGCCTTTATATGTAATATTCAACAATAAGCTCACAGACAACTTTTAAGAAAATGTTGTCTTCCGAAGTTTCATTAATTTATAGAACTTTGCCTGTTTGACATTCAGAAAACTCATCCTCAGTATTGTTAGAATGATGGCGTGCATATCTGAAGGATCAGTGCTTTTTATTCATTTCAAAGGTTGTTCAACACTGTAAATAGGCGATAGAGAAAGTAATCTATTTTAAGTAGAAAGCTGCTTAGAGTGAGAGATGAATGTGTAACAGTGAAACTTAGTTTCAGTTTACACTTTTAGTGCTCCTCTGGAGGCAGCAGTGATGATGCAGGTAGAAAAAAACAATCAAACCAAAGATGTCATTATAAACCAATTTCCCTCCAAAGGAATAATTATGTGGTTTATAACTTTATTATAGAAAACCCTGCAAAAGTTTATTGGGTGAAACAGAATTCATGTTATTTGCTGTAAAACTGGAAAATGTTTCTCAGGACTCGTTAGACCAGTCACATGCGTCTGCTTGTGTCTCAGTTCTGTTTTAAGTGACATTTATGGTCAAGTTACATGCTTTTTTGATTTGTTCTCCTACAATTTGCTTTTTACATTTTTGTGAAAATGGCTATGCTGAGCTTTTTACCCCTTATATTCTGTACATTGGAATTAATATAAATTTTTTGACTCAGATACTGTGTGTATGACTTTTCCTACAGATCAGATATTACATTTTCTCACAATTTCTTGCAGTCGCGTGAAAAAGAAAGTTTTCACAGGACATTATGAAGTCATGTGAAAAGCTAAGTACAAGAGGGTAGGTGGCAGCCAGGTGCTGCTAACTAAATGGGGCGGCAGTGGTACAGTGTGTCGGAGTACTCATTTGGGAACCAGAGGGTTGCTGAGGGCTGCTGGTTTAAGACCCTGGACTCTGAACTCATATGTGGAGGTGGACTAGGCCAAAAAGATGTCACCCTCTGAGCAATGCCAAGGTTCTCACTGAACCCATCGCTCCCTGGTGCCTGAAATGGCAGCCTTGCTTGCCAACCTCCCTCTGTATGCTGCATGGAGTAGTGTGTGTGTTTGTGCATTTGTAAGCAATGCACAAACACAGCAATTTTGAATCCCCCCAGTTGGGGATTAATAAAGTTGTTTGTTAGTTTGATTAATTGATCATCAGCCATTGTGACCGCCTTATAAAAGCAGAAGTTTTGGCATTGCTGGTTAACAGTCTTCTCAGGAGTGAACATCCCACCAAATTCACCCAAATAGCATGGAATGCAGACAGAAACTGCAATAAACTTTAGAGCTAAATCTCAGACTCTACAAGCCTTAAATAACATGTTAAGTGTTAAAAACTCAAGACAGTACAATAAGAAAAAGATGGAACAAGTATGGCTTGTTTGGAAAGGTTTCGAGGAGAAAGCCTCATCTCTCTACAAAGAACAGAGCAACATGGCTTAAGCTGCAAAGTTGCATTTGAACAAACCACAGGACTTCTGGAACAATGTCCTTTGGAGAGACGACACCAGACTGTACATGTCTGACCATAATGCACAGCACCACGTTTGGTGAAAACCAAACACAGCATATCAGCATAAACACATCATACCAACTGTTTAGCATGGTGGTGGAGGGGTGATGAATTGGGTTTGTTGTACAGGAAACAGGACCTGGGCACCTTGCAGTCATTGAGTTAACGATGAACTCCTCTGTAAACTAAAGTATTCTAGAGCCAAATGTGAGACCATCTGTCCAACAGTTAAAGCTTGACTGAAATTGATTCATGCAACAGGACAGTGGTCCCAAGCAGCATACCAGCAAATCTACAACAGAATGGCTGTAAAAGAAAAAATCAAGGTGTCCCAGTGGCCCAGTCCACACTCAGTCGAATTGAAATACTGTGATGGGACCTTAAGAGAGCTGTGCATAAACAAATGCCTGCAAACCTCAAAAAACTGAAGTAACACAATCAAAAAGAGTGGGCCAAAATTCCTCCATAGCAAGTTCTTGCTGCTAAAAGTGATTCTACAAGTTATTAAATCATGGGGTGTAATTAGATTTTCACAGGCCTACATAGAGTCCTCGCATTACATTTCTTCATCCTGAGAGCCATTTTGACATTAAATAGTAGATAAATACAGTAATAATATAAACATTCAGTACAAATAGATGAGGTCTTTACCTCCTTTAAATAGAGTAAAAGCAACATACCACAATGTAACAATACAAGAGCATGATACTGAGCTAAATGTAGTAAAACATTTCCCTCAATTTTAGTCTTGTACACATATAAAGTAGCATAGAACAGAAACAAAGTAAGCACCTCAATTTGTTCAGTACTTGAAGTACTTGTGTAAATGTACTTGGTCACTTTCTGAGTCCCGTAATCATTTTAGACATCCTATGCTGGTGTAAAGTATTTTTCAAGAGACAGTTAGTGGAATTAAAGTAATTTGCATTTAGTAGGGAAGCTCTTCAGTCTTAAAGTATCAGTTTTTAATCCCTTCATTAATGTCTAATTATAGTGGCAGCTGCAGAGAGCCACACAATTTCACAGTGCTTCCAATAGATGTCGCCATTTCACCGTTATGGACAAACAGCAATTTTGATCTGTGCAAAACTGATTTCTGTCCTGCCACGTCAAATATTGTCTTGTGTGGGTCTGCATGTCTTTCTTCTTTCTGTTTGTGTTTGTTGTCAGTCAAACTTTTATGAAATGCATTATTTTCTAACATTAGCATTCAAATGTATGCCTTCAGATATCTTGTATTCATGGCAACTATCTAAATCTGTCAGACGTACTTTAGTAGAGACAAAACAAATATTGTCTCACCAGCAGCCCATTTTTTTTATTGTAATATCCCCCAAAGCCCTGCATCTCATCTGGCCCCTCCCATCCCAATATCCACATCACATTATGACACATCAGATAACGTGATGCCATCTTTGACAGCATTCAGCCCTCTCCTGTCCTTAACATCATCCTACCTGCCCTTTGCTTCCTAAGTGTTCTTTATTCCAGTCTTCTCATCTTTTATCTGTCCACCCTTGGATCCTTCTCATTTTCAGTCCCCTCAGCCCTCCTCCCGCTTCCATGCAAGCTGCTTTTACTCTGGCCACCCCACTCTCCTTTACCTCATCTCAAACTCTGATGCTGGAGGCCCATGTTTGCTTAGCCCAAGCCCTTAACTACACAGAGCTTTAATTGAAAGCCTGCACACTTCTCTTCTTCTGTCCATCCAGGTACTTTTCTACATGGCAGCTGGTGAATTGGCAGGAATTTGGAATTTCTACATATGCTGCTGTATGGTATATTGCTGGATAAGTGGAGGCCGCCCCTTTAGTTAAATTAGGTCAGTGGACCAACGGGCAGTGGTGCAAACGATGACAAGGAGAAGACTAATTGTGGAAGCTGGTTTGGCAGTTGTGATGGTAGCAAGGAGAGAGGTGATGTTAATGTTCATGTAGATGAGAAGTATTGTTAACACATACCCTGGCAATATGCCAAGGAGATGAGCCAGTGAGTAGTTTTCCTCTCTTGAGGCTTTTTCATTTAGCATTATGATAGCTCTCAGCTTTTGGAATCAGTGCGATAAAAACTGGCTTATATCCCACTTACAATAAAGGTGTTCATTCTAGGTGTTCAGCTAGAGCTGAATGAGACTCTTGTGGTTGTTTTGTATTTTATTTGGTCATGTAGTTTCTAGTAACAATTCTTTACAGGCAAATGAAGAGAGATAAAGTTTAAGAAGGCATATAAATATAGATTTAGTCACATTTACTCTTCATTTTGCGAGGACTCTTGTGGCTCTCTCAAGCCCACTTTCACTCACACATACACGAACACGCACACTTGCTTGGCTGCTGTACCATTGCTCCAGTGAACTGGAGATAAGACCCAGTGTTTTCACATGTAAATGGCGTGAGCATGGAGGGGAATGAGGGTGTATTGTTAGCATGGAGCAGCTCTGAGGAGCTCTGCTGAGGGTTTGGCCAGTGCTGCCCTTATCAGATGAAGAGCAGGCCTCTGAGGGAAGGAGGGGTCGGCAAAGGACAAGGGCTGTGTAGGGTTGAGGGGGCCAACAGGAGAAAAGAACAGCTGGCGGAGTCACGCGTGCAACCCCAAAAACACACAGAGGCTAGACACGCTGAGCACGGTGGGAATCTCCTCGACTAAGAGAGTCACAAACACACGGTGTCTAGTGTGATTATCAACCGCCAGCCAGCAAGGCTGAGCACATAATCACATACACAGCAGTAGGAAAAGAGGAGCGTTTCACACAATCGTCGACACACACACACGCGAAAACACAATCACTGTGGACAATCACAAACACACATTTCCATACAGGCGTGTTTCCACATCATTAGGCTCACACACACAAGCAGAAAATGAAAGACTATGATCGTGCTAAATGCAGAGATAGCTAAATGACCATTCAGAAGCTGGCTTTTTTCACTGAATGAGAAAATCGCCAATAATTTCCACTGCCACCTGGTTCCAAATCCCTTGTCTTGCTCCTATTCACATGTTGCCATAAATCTCAGAAGGGGACAGACTCTAGTATATGCATTTCTCCTGTTTATCTGAGTTTCGAGTCAATTATGCTTGATATAAAGGTATTAATTATGCATCTCTGACAGGAAACAATATTTATTTCTGCTTTTGAATCAGTGGATGTCACATTCTAGTAATCACAAAAAACAACATAGAAGTCCAAAGGCCATTCAACCCCAATGGTAACAGAAAAGTCAAAGCTAAGTTCATGAGATACAACATAGAAGGTATCCTGACACAAGCTTACTAATTCTACTTGGTTAGTTCTTAAATAATATATCTTAAATTTATAATTTCTTTCTGTGTACCTTTAAAAATATCCAATTCCACCTAAAAAAGCAGAGCTGTCATTGAATCAGTCAGCATACCGATAGAAACTAAAATTCCTAATATATATGCATTTATGCGCATATATGCAAAAGTCAGACCAGTATTAGCAGCTGAAACAGTAACACTTCCCTGCTTAAGAATAGGCCGGGGTGTTGGCTCTTGTCCTTTTCATTCAGGCCAGTGTTAAACACACAAACTAGCATGCTAATGGGTAATCCCTGAGGACCAGCCACCTTTGTCCCAGACCTAAGAGGATGTCTCTCTCTGGGCACTGGGTGACAGCCACCAGGCTGCCTGCTCCTGGACAACCAGCATGTTGCCAGATACTGATCTCAGTCCTCCAGAGGGATGCCAGCAGGTTGCCAGGCCCTGATTGGTGTCTGATGAGCGGAAGATTGGCGTCTGTCCATATTTCCTTTTTGTTTCTCTGCTATCTGTGATGCACCAGGAGGAGGTCTGCTATCTTTCTTGGTGAAAGGGAAGTGAAAGTGCAGTGTAAGGCATTTTGTCCTGCAGCAGGTGGTCTCTATGTGTCATCAAAGACCTCCAGTGGGTCTGACAGACTACAGTAGGAGTCAGGTTGCTACTTTAACTGGTTGCCTCAAAGCCCTATTCAGTGACCTCAACAACATTCCAAAGCATTTAAATAAGCTTTGAAAAGAAATAATTGGTTTATTAACTGCACAACCTTTGTTCCTCTGTTGAACAATGTGGAAAAAGGTGAATGGTGTTAGGATAGTGTAAGCGGGGGCTGATTCTTCTATGCAAACTGCTGAAAGGTGTTCCTGGGGTTATATGCACTCGTGCATGTACCTTTGTGGATTAGGACATTCCACACTGCAAGGTGGACATCGCGAGTCATGAAAAAGGCTGTCATTGATTTGCTGAGAGGACATTCCACAGTGCAAGGTGCAGTAAGGAGGCCAGGGGAGGAGGTTAATCCTTTGGGAATACTTGAATTCCTAATCCTTGTGATGTGATAAAATAAACAAGAAGATGTTTTGTAGATTACACAAGATATATAACTGGAGGGAGACCAAAGTGAAGCTTCAGAATTAATGACAACATCACATGATGTGTGTGTGGTATTATATGTTGTTGGCCAAAGGACTGTCATATGAAGATGATTATTTTAAACAATTTATCCAGCCCTGGTTCTATACTGTCTATGATGAAATATTGTGGCCTCATCCCAGCTCTGTACCCTCATCTGTCTTTTCACCCCAGAGAACTGAGCTCCACATACAGAAGCACCCAGTGTGTGTGCACATACACTCACCGCAAGCACACACACACTCACAGAAAGCCAGTATGTTCTTCTTTTTAAAAAATCATACATTTATTTTATTTTAATTTTTTTTTGCATGTAAACAGAGTTAATACCAACTAAAGTATTTTGAAGATATTTATTTTTTTGCAATAGTTACTCTTGTTTTTTAACTTGAGAACAGAGCTTCTTCTAGTGGGCTCTTCTTGCAAATTTGTCAAAAGAGCTGTACCTCCCACGATGCTAAAAAGCTATTTTTTCCACAATATGTGCCATATTCCGTAACAATTCCCCACCTGCAACAACATCCATCTTCATGTGTGCATCCTCATCCATGCATAAACCTTCACATCCCTTCATCACACTCTTTACCAGTGTTTGCACCCTTCCCCCAAGTTCCACCCTTAGCTTTTCAAAATGAAACACACGCAGCATAGAAACCATACATTCATCCGTGGCCCAAGTCTCCCTACCACCCAAGGCCACCCCATGCCTCGCACGTTCCCCTCAGACAGGGAGCACGACACAGGGCCCCTCCATCCTTATCTTCCCTGTGCCTCCCCCCCAACTTGTTCCATCCATCATATCAGCCCCCCTCAGCTTGCATCATGTTCCCACAAAGGCAGCTAACCCAAAGAAAAGAAACGCCAAAGAAGGGTAGAAGAATACAGCCACTACCATGCAGAACAGTTCTGGCCAGAGGACCGCCTTTTGTCCTGGGCCATGCTTCTCCTTGCCTGGTCTCTCCTGCAAACCCAACCCTCTTCGCAGAGGGAACAACAGCCTGTGAGGCTTGGGGGATGGGTGTGGTTAAAACTAAAGGACCATATACTTAAGGCCCCCTCAATGGCCCCTTGGTCACCAGCAGACCTTGCGTGTTGAGCTGTCAAATGGGGCCGCCCTGGCACTCCCCTTGCGTCCACAGGCACACCCTCTGGGGGGCAGTAAGAGCCCCAAACTCCTGATTCAGGGGCCAACAAACCGAGGCTCACTGTGCTCTGCTGACCTGACCACTGAAGCTCTGTGAAGCGGAACCGTAAAACTCAGGTGAAGAGGGGGACTGACAGCACATCTGCAGGCAATTTTTAAAGGAAAAATGGAAAAGAAGTAAAGGATTTACATAGGTTGACATCAAAGCCATGGAGCACATACTTTATTTCTGATAGCACAAAAAGAGAAGAAACCTTTCATAGCACTGTTTTTGCTGAAAGAAAAGAAGAAAGAACCCCAAAATAAAAAGATTGAGGAGGGGAGGACATAAGTGAATGGGCAGCATCCATTAAATGCAAACAAAAGCGGGTGCCTTTCTGTTGGTGCTGATGTCCTGTTGCAGGCCATCCTGCTTTTGTGGCCTAAGGAAGAGAGGGAAGTCCCTGCTTGGTCACGTTCACACCCTCTGCAGATAGAACCTCTCTCACTGCTGGTCATGGGTGTTATGAAGTCCTGCAGCTGCTTAGGCACAATTGGAGGTGGAAGGGGAAAAGACAGACAATCAGGAGAGAAGACAGAAGCAGTTGTCTTTAAAAGATCAAAAAAGAAGGGACTGAATTTTTTTAACCAGTATTGATGCAGAAGAATACAGGAAATGAGTGCAATAAAATATATATTAAAGCTAACCTGGAAGACTCTTGAGGGTAAGGATTATGTGGAGAAGGTTAACAGACAAGAATTATTAATGAGGAGAAAGCATAGGTCACGGGAAACAAAGTACATGTTGGATTATCCAAATTCAGTGTGCTACATTTATGAGACCCTAGAGACCTGTGAGGGAAATAGCAAACTGGTGGAATAAGACGGACTGAAGGGCTGAAAAGAGGAAACCGCTACTGATAGTCAGAGAACAATTTATAGCAAAAAGGAAAGTGGCAGCCATCAAGTTGTATGCATTCTATGCAATTTAGCATTGCAAACAGTTATTCATTGTTGCATATTCTTTGGAGATGTAGGGAATAAGGGATAACTGCAAGACTGAAGATGATGAGGACAAAATTAGACACAGTAACATAACCACTCACAATCAGTCTTCAGACACTCAGCACCCTAATGGAAGCGTGACTGACCATGTTCCAGCTCTATTCAATAAAAGGACAATGGTGTGCTGAAGCTGCAAAAAGCCAATTGCATGTGTGTTTATAGTGTGAGTGTGTGTGTACACATGTAGGCTTGTGTCTGGTCTTCATGTGCACAGATTGTGATTTTCCCAGGTGAACAACACCATACGGAGCACTGCATCTTCAAGCTCATTAAAGACCATTCTGAGCTATTAGAAAGCATTCAGCAGGGTGTGCATTCCCCCAGACTCCGGTGTCAGGGCACAGAGCCATGCCCAAAGGCCTCAGGGTGGGGACCTATGCTAAATGAGCCGAGGGAACACACCAGAAGGAGCTGATCTCTTTTCTTCAGTGATCGCTGGTTGTTGTGTGTTGATGGATAGGATGGGTGGCAGGGTTGCGATGTGGGGGTAACAGCTTGTTGAGTTCCCTTACTCAGGGAATTCAAAAATTTATAGTAACTGTTGAATAGAGAGAAGGATGAATTATCAGAATATTTAAATTTGCATGCATTTAAATGCCTGAAAAGACAATAAGGTCACGTTATGTTTAATAAACAACAATGCATTATTTTCATTTTCAGCTAAATCTGTTAAGAACAGTGGTGCTGTGGTGATTCTCATAGCTGAACAGCAAAGACAAAACATCTTTCTTGTGGGCAGCAGCCTGACCATCAAGCCATCAGCCATCTATTGATTCCACTGAACTGAAGTTGGACCACAGAGCTTTGTGATGCCATTAAGTTTCAAACATAGAGTGTAGTGTGTGCGCGCGTGTGTGTGTGTGTGTGTGTGTGTAGCAACAGAGACAGGAGTGAGGCGAAGGGTGCAGCATTCACCCTTGATGGTTATAAATGAGAGTCATGTCAGCAGAAGGACCCCAAGCCATCTGTGATACTCATAGTTGATCTCATAGTATGATGCACTACTCACACACTTAAACACAAGCTCATATACAAGCAATCTTCTCAGGAGGTAAATCACATACACATACATCCAGATGCCTGTGTCAGAGGAACCAAAACCACTGCAATTCTTGGAACCTTTTTTTCTTCTCAATTTGTTACCTCAGGTTTGCTTTTTGTTTTTTTTTTATTGTCTTTTTCAAAAATTTTCACAAATAAATAACATTTACACATTACACACACATACTGCATACCCTTGCATCATCTTTCAGTTCAAATAAACATAATGAAATTGGACTAATTAACAAATTAAGGAGGAAAATAAAATTCAAAATAAATAAAAAATAAAAATAAGTTTGCTTTCAGTTACATTTGTACTAGTTTTTAACCCTGGGTCTTATTCTCACAGTTGTGACTATTCTGACTATATGAGTTATGCAACGTTACATTCATTGTCCTCTCTGGCAGAGATTTGGTCAAAGCATAATTTGTGTATAGTTTTATTAGGTGAAACCAGAGCAGAACCAATTAAGTTTTTTAGTTAATCTCCCTGAATCCACTGGTTGCCTTAAAGGCCCAGTGTGTGATATTTAGTGGCATCTGCTGGTGAGAATGCAAATTGCACAATTGTATTCACGTCCTCACCCTTTCCAGAGTAAAAATGGTACAGAGTATTCAAATCTGTCCATTCTGAGCTACAGCAGAAATAATGGTGGTGCAACATGGTAAATCCTATGGAAGGGGACCCGATAACATTGTATATTGTATATTTTTATAAGTGAATAAAAACATGTTTATTATCCTAGATAAAGCATACATACATATATTAGATTTATTTTTTGATGACAGATCACCTTAAATCTTACCCACTGCTCCTTTAAATTAGACACAAAGAACAGAAATTTATTTGAAACTCTGTGAAAGAGCCACTTACCACACTATTTTGTCATTTACATAAATATCATTTTCAGGAACAACTTGTCATAAAACCTCAGTTAGCATGACCAATCTGTACAAATGAGACACAGGCTGAAAAAATCCAAACATTTCTATTTTTCCAGTACCTAGAAATGGAATAGAGACACAAAGATGAAGATTTTCACCACAGAGAGAAAATGGGTTTCTATTTGCACATGGTTCAGTTGAAAGAAGCAACTGCAAAAGAATGTGGGAAGAAGCAGGGCATGCATTACCAGTGTAATGTTTCACTGATAACAGCCTCAAATTTACTGCTGAATAAGATGTTCTGTTGGATATTAAGGATAGTCCCAAACTTTTTCTAGGTCTCCCAAAAAACATGATCTATGTTCTTTTTAAGTCAATTAATCAGACTCCTTGCCACCCTGTTCCCTCTGGTAAGGAGAACAGGAGTAGGCAAAGCCTCCTCTCACTGTTAGGGCTTGAGGAAGGAGAGTCAAATATTTATAGCGCTACACACCCGAATTCATTTCTCTCTCATGACATTCACTAATTCCTGCTTCAGCGAACTGCGCTTTGGCAGCCATCTCCAGGTTGAGAAATAGCTGTGTCCAATCAGATCTAAATTCATTTTGGCTCTGTTAGAAGTCAAATATAAACATCAAGAAGGCCCATATAAGAGAACAAATCATGAATCATACCCAGAAGATGAAATTAAAAGTCAAAGTGACCTTTTGTGGAGGCATTTGAGAATACCAGCCTAAGAGGAATGCTGCCATTTCCTCCAAACTACAGTATGGTGGTTAAAAGGAAGGGCAGTTGCCAGGGTAACATGTGGCGGTATGTTGTGGTGAAGGCCAAGACAAAGCAACACGTGACAGGCTTGCCGTCCCCCTACAGCTGTGACCTGTCTGCCACCCTGGAGAGGGACAGAAGAACAGGAAGGGAAAAGAGATGGACCAAAAGAGGGAAAGAAGTGTGGATGTAGTGAACCATCTAGTGAATATAAAGCAAGGCATGTGTGTGTGTGAGAAAGAGAAAGAGAGAGGGGGAGAGAGAGAGAGTGTATGATTTTTTACTGATATTTGCTTTTCTCCACAACCATTCATCCATCCAACCTACTTCACACTTCACGGGTGTATTTATTGCTGGAGACCTAATGAAATGCAGTATCGACTGTGAAGCCTTGTGGATATTTATAATCATATTTGTCTACAAGTTGCTTTCTGTTTTGATTTCACGATCAGAGATATGATGCCCAAAGCTCACTGACCACAACTTATTCAGTTTTCCTCTGGATATTACATGAAAATCCTTTTTCTGGAATCACTGGGCAAAAACAAAACATAAACAGCTCCACTCTGCTATTGCAACAGATTGTAACATCCTATGTGTAGACTGGATGAGCAGGTCTCAAGAAAGCTGCAAGCCACGATCGACTTGTTAAGTAAGTATAAAAGGATATGTCTGCATGGCCACTAATATTCTGATATAATCAGTTTACAAGCCCAAACAGAATAAGTTGCTTTGTATAAACACCTCTATCAGTATAAACAGGTGCGATCTGGTTGACATTTCCATCTGCTCCCAGGAAACGCTTTTTCTCTGCATTCTTTCTGTTCATTCGCTCTGTGTTGACACAAATACTTTCCCACTTCCAAAAAAAAAAAAAAACAAAAAAGCATCAAAGCTGAACTCCTCTTCTTCAGTGAGTTTGTTTTAAATTCAAAGTCTTAAAGAATTAAGTACAACACAATGACGGGAGCCACAGTGCTCTACAGATGACAGACATCCATCTTCAGGGAGCTGCTCAAAGCTGTAAGACAGCCATTGAGCAAGATAAGTGCATGAGATATTTATCACTTTTGTGCATGTTACACTGTTGATTAAACACATTAGTAAATGTAAACAGACATATTAAAATAGCATCCCATGATTGTTCCATCAATGTGCATTTCATTCCTGCTTCTGATAGTGTATTAAAAAAGGAAAAAAATCGGGTTTGATTAGACAATGGTACAAAAACAGAGCAAGAGAAGAAAGCTTTAGCAACACATATGTCTCTGATATTACATTTCTGCACCAGCTCAATCTGTCCTCCCGACTGCAACTTCTACCCCTCCCAGCACTGAGTAACAAATAGGTTGTAAAGTAGCACAAAGTTGTAAAAGACAAAGAAATATAAAAGAGTGGTTCCAGACAAAAAGAAAAGAAAAACTGCTGATGTAACAGTGAGAGGTCAAAGTGGCAAGAGATCGAACTCTTGACCTCATCAGTAATCGGGAGTACTACTCAATTAAAGCAATACTCTCATAATCTTTCCCTCTCTCTGTTGTATGTCTCTGCCAATGCATGGAGGTATACTTCCTGGTAAGCATCTTCTTCATCAATAATCATGTCTCTCATCCTCCCTCCTTATGTTCCTTTCCTCCCCCAAACTCCCTTGTCACAGACCCTCTATAGCTCAACTCAAGTGGCTTGCCTCGCTCGCCAACAAAAGATGTCTCTTTCTCATCTTCCTCCGAGGAGACAGAGGGACGGATGAGGAGATAGAAGAGTATCAGCTCATCCCTTTAATCCAGGGTAGACAGAGAGGCTCTTCAGTGAATATGTGAGAAATCCACTGATCTGGGGCTTAAGATGCACATGCTACAAAAAAAAAAACCTGTGGTTCTCGTTGGGGTCATCGCAGCAGAGCAGCGGGACACCATTGGTAGTCTGTGCATTGTGAAGCACACGCTGCAAATGAACAGCATGCTTTTTTCAAAGCGATAATACAAATTATGTACATACAGAGATAAATGGAGACCCAGGTGGATATTTGGGCCAGATGCTGGTTGAAACAATATCACAACAGCATTTTGAACTTTTTTCCAAAATGACTGTAAATCATTGATTAGAAAACAATAAAACAGCATGAGCACCCAGTGTATAAAGGCAACAATGACACAGATTTTTTTGGGCCAGACAAAGCTGCATCTAGTCAGGGAGATTTTGTACCAAAGCAAAATTTTCCAACATTTGCAAATTGTTACATTTATATTCAAATTGGCTCTATTTCTTTTACAGCTCAGTAACACTGCAGTGTTCCTGAAAACAGGCTCATAGTGTATATTACAAATATTACAGTCTACACAAAGTTCAGAAGTACAGAAAGTTAATAAGGATAGATTTTTTAAAATTTTGATGTGCATGAACTACAAACTGCACTATTGCATGCGTACACATGTGTAACAGTATGAGCATGTAGCTCACTATGTGCGTGTGTGTCATTGTGTTTTCTTGTGTGCGTGTATGGCACTGAGTGTGTGCCTGCATTCAGCTTCTCCCTGCAGCTAATGAGTGGCGGCCCACCTCTCCAGCAGGCCTGGCAGTCCTTGGGTATGGGGCTGGAGCTGGCGGTTTTCTCATGGTAATCACACACTTTGTCCCGCGGTGGATAATCCTGCACTGGCTTTGTCTGAGCCCCAGAGGAGAGCCCCACAAGGTCGACCCCGCTTCACAGAGAGCCACAAAGACCCAAATGCAGTAGCAGCACCCCACTCCAGGCCTGCGCTCCTCGACAGGCACCCGTACATGCAGACACACACAAAAAAGAGCATGCTTACACACAACTGCGTGCACAGCCACCGGCACTCACTCATTAGTTATTCTCAGTTTCAACAGCGAGGCCTGGAGTCATTAAAACGGGCTGCTTGTGCAAAAGCGCAGGCGCAGTCATTCTCATAAACACATGCATATACTGCACTTATAAGCAAACATCAGCAGAGGTACAATTTCATGCTTTCACAATGGTTTTGTTTGAAAGGTTAATTGGAATACTGCAAGCCAGCAAACATTAGCTCAACTGTGAGATGACACTTCCCTGCAGTAGAGTGAAAACAAGCAACACAGGACAAAAAGACAATCTAAGAGGTCATTCTCAGCAGCAGTAATAGTGATATGAGTCATGCATATGCAGAAAGCCTCTAGCCATTACTTTAGCAACAGCAAATGACTATACTGAAAGTATAGAATGGACAAGTAATATATTAAAATGAACCCTCTGATCAAAATACATTTTTATCACTCATAGATTTTTCTGTCATCGGTAGCTTTCTCCTCTATCCTGATTTATACAAATAGTTTATACTGCTGGAAGTAACATGTTCAGGGCTTGCTGTGGCATCAGGGAATATCAGCTCAGTTGAATATCTGGAGGGGTAAAGCAAGAAGAGGTAGGCTAAAGCAAAGGCGAGTAAAAGACAGGCTCCCACAGGTTTCTCTTACACTCCATCTACTCCTGAATTGTTAATGAGCAGGCCTAGGAGGAGCACAGCTAACAGTGCTTAACCACTACCTTGCTGCTCTCTTGAAGCATGAGAGAAGCCACTTGCGTATGATAGTGAAAAGTTACTGAAGCTTGCTAAGTCTACAGTCAGGTCTACCGCAGACATCTATGCATCAGTGTTTGCCTGCAAGCCATGAACGTCTGAGATAAAGATTTATCTAGGTTCTGTTTTAAAGATTTAAATAAATGGGAATTTGTGGTTGCTCAGCAAAACCAATTTCTTACTGCGTCTTGTTGTTTTTCGTGAGCCCAATAAGCAATAAAGGTGAGTACATGAACCCAAAGATGTGTTCCCTAAATTCCTGGGTGATCGCTTCCTGCAGTCTAAATGCTTAATATATCAGAGATGAGCCCAGATCTGAGGTCTGTTTAAAGGAATGAATGTGTCTCACTGGGTCATTAGCCAGGGCGAGTGAAGCACTGTGGACCAGTGTGAAGAGGCAAAGAGAGGGTTTGTAATCCCGTATAGCCAATGGGACACAGCCAAATGTCTGTCTTGGGACACACTAGGACATTTTTGTTCCACAAACAAGTGAGACACACATACACACACACACACACACACACTGCCATGTATACATGCATAAACACACAGATACACACACAACTGTAGAAAGCCACTGCTTCCACTCTTGTAATCCTCATTGGGTATTCCGATGGAGTTGGACACCAAGTTGACAGAGTTAGAGAAAAAAAGAGGAACAGAGGGAGGGAGGAAAGGGAGAGGAAAAGGGACAAAAAAACTTCACCCTTCTTTGCCTGAACAGCCGTCATTGGTTGATGGCACAGGGTCTTTTCTTTTCTTTTTGCTAATTGGCCACCCAGGCATTGACTCTGGCGTGAGTTCTACCCCAAAACACGTGCATGTTTCTGTGTCCCATGAAACACCCCCTGGTTTATTCTTCACTCACCTTGCCCATTTAAATGACATGAGGGACGCTTGTAACCATGGCAAACAGAAGCAGTTTGTGCACGAGATAGTGAAAACACTTTCTGCAGGTGCAAAAAAAAAAAAAAAGAAATCATACTTGATTTGAGTTATTATTCTTTCATCTACCTTAAATCACTGCAAAAAGGATTTTCATATTTATACATCTTACTTCCTGTATTATTTTGTGCTTCATATAATTTTTTAAACCCTCTATAGAGGTCTGGAATTTTGACTCCCTCAGGGTTTCACCTTTAGAGCAAGCATTTTTTTTTCCCAGAATTCATTAGGGTGTGATAGACAAGGGATGATCTCATTATTTCATTAACTTATTAGGAGCGGTGGAATTTGGTCACATCTTTCACTTGTCCTCCCTGCCTTGGGGTGGAAAATGCAAAAGTAAGCACTAATTTCTTTAAGAAAATAAAAAGAAAGCCAAAGGGTGAGAGAAGAAGAGGTGAGAAAATAGTAATTTGATTGTCTGGAGGCTCCATATGGTTCCATGACTTTTAGGTTCACCCTGGTTGGCAACTAACAGACTGGGGCCTTTCTTTTTTTTCAACCCAATGACAAACTTCCCTATCCTTCCTTCATCCCACTTCTCAATATCCCCCCTCCACCCCCCTTCCAAACACCTCAAAAACACCCTGAATCTGGTTAGGGGAATAATAGAAGAGGCAAACAATGAGAGGGCATGGAGGGGTGGAAAAAAAAAGAAGGAAGGGGGTGTCAAGTGACCCACAGAAAACATTATCAAACAAGACTGGAACTCTAAGGGGTTGACAATGAAGCGGCCTGCTCTTTTCTGTGCTACACCACTGGTGAGGCAAGATAAGGGAATTCCTCAATACAGCAAAAAGGGAAGAAAGGGGAGCACTGCTTTTGAAAGATTCAGACCACAAATCCAAACACTCCCCCCATAGATTATAGCTTGTGTGTTTTAAAGGGTGGCAGAAATAAAGCAGCACTTTGTTAGACAAGTTAGCCTTGTTGGTGTTGATCTGCGCTGCCATTGTGAGCAGCAGTTTTATGCAGTTCTATGCAGATGACAGGGAGATTAGGAAAGGCCTGGACTACACAAGGCCTTTAAAGTTCTGATACAGAGATCTATCACAATAATTCAAATGGTAACACAATGGCACTAACTGCTGCAGCTGTCTGAATTTATTGAGCCTTAAACACCAATGAATAAACAGCAGATTTAGCTGTTGGTACCCACACTCCTTATCAAACCTTTCGGTGCACTCTGTTTGACTTACTATGTGCTCCAAGCCAGAACGTCTGTGGTGTTTGAAAACCAATGCTATGGTAATGTAATAGATTGACTAATCTAAAAGTCAAATACTAGGCAAGATAGTAAAGTCAGCCTTGGGCCATGTACGAAGAATCGTGGAGAAGGCAGTGTGTCAAAACCTTTAGATTTACATTGACACATCATCAAAACACTTCACATGCAGCCTAGGGCCATGGTATGAGCTTACCAGCTCCACATTAAACTAGGTGAAACATTTCCACGAGGCCTGACCATGCCAGGTAACTATCAAACACACAAACACTTTGACTGTGCCCCACTTGCCAACAAAGTTTCACCAACATGTTCATTTTACTCTCAGAGAATAGAGCACATTACTGTAATGCAACAGAATAAAAAGTGAAAAGGCATCATGCTGCCCAGTGGATAAGAGTCATGGATATCTGGACCTCATCTAACAGAATGACTGACAGAACTGATTATCTGGTTGTATAACCAATTCCTCAGGGTGGTCTCTTTTTTGGAAACCTCTTTTCGAGGATAGATGGATTACTTACTGAAAGACTTCTCTATTTAAGGATGGCTACCATATTTACATTAAAACACACACAGCTAACCACACAGGACATTTTTGTGATACTAAATTAATCAGAGCTTTTCTAAACCTTCACCTCAAAGTTTCTCTCAAGATAGTTAAAGAGAAGGGAGTGAACAGAAATAAATCACAATTAATAAAAAACCAGAAATGATAATAGAAGACTGAGTTTTGCTTCTATAGTTCTGTTTTTCTGCCATTCTCTTCTCTCTGCTATTTAGAAAATGTCCCAACTCTTTGCACTGTGCCTCTCTACAGATACAGGCTCTGATAAGCTAAATTGCTGTAAGATAAGAATTACACAGTTGTCTCCACAGCAGAGCTGAAATCATCCCCTGCACCACTATTTGACCTGTTCTGAAACAATGATGGAAAACAAAATGCCATAAGAAAAAAAACACTCCTCCTCCAAAAAAATATGACCGTTAAGACAGTGCTTTCTGAATAAAACTGAGCCCAATGCTTATCTCAACGTTTGGGGCAGAAGGAGCTTTACTTTGCAGCAGAGCTACTCAAATATGCACTATTTGCACAGTGTACAACTTCCCAGTCACTACGGATTAAGCAAACAATAAGGCTCCCCCATACTGCCCCCTCCGCCAAAAAAACCTCCACCCAAATTAGTCTTTCTTTGGCCAGTTATAAAGACCTGAGTATGAATGAGGGCCTGTGTTAGTCTAGAGAAGATAACACACTCTCACTTCGACGTAGTACAAGAGCTGCATATTCTAGCCCTCCTCATCATTTCATTGGTGAAAAAGGACTTATATTGACCAACTCACTGTCCTGATTGGCTGATGAGCTTAACTGACCACCACATGTCATACACCTGTCCGACTGTTTACTTTTATGTTGTATGTTTATGTATGGATGGAGCTTGTCTACACGAGTAGCTCCTTGTGGATGAATGTGTATGAAAGAGTTAAAGAAAAAAAGTCCTGCAACCTCCTGATTATGTTTAGGGCTTAGAGAGTCAGCCTTGACAAACTCCCACACTTGTAGCAGACTTGTAGAAAGCCAGGCAAACCACACAAACAGCTTACACACATAGCAACTCATCCAAGCTGAATGGCATGAAATTTGTTTGCATGATTGTGTCAGATATTTATCTACACAAGACTTTGTGCATTCATGGGTACTCTGCAGTGTAATACATGCACTGTTGAGTCGATGTGGGACGAAGTCAGGATGTGATTTATAGAGTTTCAACTTTATTAGCCACATGAGATTGAGGATATGCCAGGAGCAAATTCCATACTGTCAAATAAATGATACCATTGCCCTCCTCTAATCACTAAGTAGAGGAATAACACGGCTATTTTGCAACACTTCACCTTGTCTGTACTGAGTCATAGGAGAACCTCTTCCATTGCAAGTACAATGAGTCGCTGAGTAAAATAAACATTTGAGTACATGAGAAATGACTGACACACACTCTAATGACCTGATCTGCATCACTGACTGCTACAGTTATAGAATAACTGAAGCGAGTATGATAGATGATCAAATGTGTCAACAGTGCATGTGTCAGACACAACCACTGCCATGTTAGAAGAAAAACATAGTAAGCATTAATTCCTCAAAGCCGTGGATAAAAAAGGACACAGGGAGATGAGAGATGAGTACACAGAAACCAGCAAGCGGGACCTAGACAATAAGGAAAAAATGTATGTGGAGATGCTGGTGTGTGTATGAGTATACAGGCATATGCATGCCTGAGATAGAAAGAAAGAAAGTGCAGAGTAAAACAGCAACACCAAGAATGTTTAATTAAATTCTGGAACAGGGTTTGGGTGCTCGGGCTCTAAATGGCCCTCTAGCTGAAAGAAAGGATTAATACAAAGCACGGACAGGCCTGCAGCAACAGCACGCTCATTACTGCAGAATGGAAAGATAACTGAACAAAGCAGAAGGGGAAAGAAAGTAAGACAGGAAGGCAAGACAGACAGACAGTAGAAGTAACAGTGGGACAGATGAAATGTAAAACCGAGTGGGAATTTGACAGAAGAGGTTCATATGTACAAACTGCCACAGTGCATGTGAAGAGGGTAGATAATGAGCAATGCCCCTGGAGCAGAGGGTAGAAAGGGGCCAGAAATTCTCATATTCCACCACTCATATCAAATTTACAGTTCTCATCATCCTCACACATACATTTGCCAAAATTAAAAAAAAATAAAAACCACTTCAGCTTATTAAAATGTTGGATTTCAAGTTTAGCTGTCCTTCTTATATTAAATTTATGAGATCTGAGAACACAAGCAAATCAATAAAGAGAAGTCTAAAACCCACGCAAAATGCACACAGTTAAAACAGATAAGTCTGGCTTACGTGAAAAAGAAAGCAAAGATGAAGAAGTAATAATTAACCACACAGTTCATTGTAAAAGGCCAGAAAAACTTTCTGTTGTATTTTTCTAACAACCTGGCAAAATTCAACCAGTTACTAAACTGTGCCCCTTGGCTACATTAGGAGGTTTTAGTAAAAGCAAAGTTATGCTTCCAAGCGTCTATTTTCTACCACTTATCTGGGTCCAGGCTGTGGGAACAGCATTCCAAGCAGAGATGCTTGGACCTCCTTCTCCCAAGCCATCTGAGAGAAAGATTCAAGATTCAAGAGCTATTTATTTGTCATTTCAACCACATACAGCTGACGCAGAACATAGTGAAATGAAACAGTGTTTCTCCAGGACCTGGCGCAACATATAAACATACAGACATATGACAGGAAGGGTTTTTTTTTAGCAGTTTAAAATTTAAAAATAAAACTTTGAAAGAAAAAAAATAAATAAATAGATAAATAATAAAGTGCAACATGAGCAACATAGTGTAGCTGCAGACAATGCAAGAACAGAACCCTTTTCATCTAAACCAGATGAACATATTGCAAAAATCAAAATAGTGCAAAACAGTAGACATGAAAGACACAATGAAAAGACAACACAACAAGACACTAGCACCGAGAAAAAGAGGTGATGTGCAGTAGCAGCGGTTGAGGTAGTGCAGACTGCGTGTCTGTGTCTGTGAGTGAATGAGTGAGTGAATGAGTGAGTGAGTGAGTGAGTGAGTGGGACAGGCTTTATAGTGTTATGCAGTTCTGGGTTGGTGTGTGTGGGTGAGTGTGAGGGGGGCTTTTTTGTAGTTCAGTCCTGGGTGATCGAGGAGCCTGATGGCTTGAGGGCAGAAACTGTTACACAGTCTGGTAGTGAGAGCCCGAAT
>VUQH01041893.1:0-13793 GCA_015106775.1 Etroplus canarensis | reverse complement strand
TGCCTTGCCACAATTCTGTCTCTGAGCTCCTTGGGCAGTTCCTTCCACCTCATGATTCTCATTTGCTCTGACATGCACTGTGAGCTGTAAGGTCTTATATAGACAGGTGTGTGCCTTTCCTAATCAAGTCCAATCAGTTTAATTAAACACAGCTCGACTCCAATGAAGGAGCAGAACCATCTCAAGGAGGATCAGAAGAAATGGACAGCATGTGAGTTAAATATGAGTCTGGGTCTGAATACTTATGACCATGTGATATTTCAGTTTTTCTTTTTTAATACATTTGCAAAAATTTCTACATTTCTGGTTTTTTCTGTCAAGATGGGGTGCTGAGTGTAACATTAACGAGAAATAAAATGAACTTTTTTGATTTTGGCAAATGGCTGCAATGACACAAAGAGTGAAAAATTTGAAGGGGTCTGAATACTTTCCGTACCCACTGTATGTTTGAGACTGTCAGTCTAACTGTAATTATGTTAAGGAATTAACATAAATATTATGAAATTTCATCAGATCAAAGAAAGGAAAGTACATTACTGTGAGAAAGCCCCTTCATTTCACTATATTTTGATAGGAAAATGGGAAATAGGTGCAACGGTGTATTGAAACATGTCCAAACATAAATGGAAATGGATTACATGTGACACAACCAGAGTTTTCTATAATTCTAACCAGTTTGAAAGTCGATATCTGGCATGAGCACGTTTATTCTCCAACACAGCTTGAACTGTCTTAGCCACGCTTTCTTGTCATTTCTTTAAGTAGTCTTCAGGAATAGTTCTCCAGGCTTCTTGACGGACTTTCCAAAGCTCTTCTATGGATGTTGGCTGCCTTTTGCTCCGTTTTCTGTCAAGATGATCCCACACTGCTTCAATAATGCCTGCTCTGCGGAGGGCAATCCATTAATGATAGCCTTCTGCTGTGCTTGTTTTTTAGCCAGGCAGGCTTTTGCTGCATTGGCAGAGTGTTTGGGACCATTGTCATGCTGAAAACTTAAGCTCTCCAGATAGTATTGCATGGTGGATCAACCCCTGAAGGTACTTTTCTGCGTTCATAATTCCATTCATTTTGAGAAGATCCCCAACACCACTGGCTGAAACGTTTTACAAATGAGCGTAGACACTCACTGTTTTACATTTCTGCTGTCCTTGTCTGTACATACTGATGACGATTTGAAGCAAAAATTTAAATTTGGATTATTACTCCTTGAAGAGCTGTTGCTACTGATTTTCAGTTAAATTCAGCCTTTTCTGTTTCTCCTCCTTAAGAATGGCTTCTTGACAGCCACCATTCTACTGAGACCATTTCTGATGAGGCTTTATTAAACAGTAGATGGATTAGCTGAAGAGCCAAATGCTGGACTTCTTCTTTTTTCTTTAGGACATGACTTTAAGATACTGGTTATCTGCTGCAGAAAGTTGTTTAGGCCTGTCACTTCTTCTTTTGTCCTCTACTTGTCCAGTTTCCTCAATTTTTTGCGGACACATTGCACAGCATGCCAAGATATGTCAAGTTTTCACCCTATGGCTCTTTGGGGATCATCTTGTTGGTGCAAACACACCATTTTATCCCTTTCATCAAACTGTATTTTATTTGGCATTTTTCATAGATTCAACTAAAGAAATGTGAGCAAATTATGCTTTTGCAACAGGCTGGTAATAGCAAAGAACCAATTAAAAAAAATTTATCTTTTGGTACTTTGCTAAGTTGTCTGATATGTACTGACAAAACACTTGTTTATCCTTCGTGTTAGGTGTCTTTTTATCCTGAAATTATTCATAGGTCAGTGTTAAGTGGCTGAACAAACAAAAAACATCCCTCTGAAAATGTTCAGGTTTGAGAACAGGATTGAAAATGAGTGAAAAAGCAAAAAAAAACTTTGAAAGGCCTTCAGAAAACCTGGAGAACTATTGCTCAAGACCACTTTAAAAAAGACAAGACTGGCTCCTTGGGGCAAAACAAGAAAAGAGCAAAATTACTCATGATGCACCCATGTCAGATATCATACCTAACTGACACTGCATTAAAATGAGGCAGCGAGGCGAGAATGTCTCATTTTATTACATGTATATTTCTTCTCTCTCTTCCTTGCCTCCTTTCCTCACATCTGTGGTGCTAGGAGTCAATCAGTTAATCAATCAATCTTTATTACAAACTTGAGCCCATAAAAACAAACAATGAAAGCACACACAACCCATACAAAGATCAATACAAAATACACACTTGCCACTTTCACCCAAAAAGACATCACTACCAATTTATCCATGGAAGGGATTGGTAATATGTGGTAGCGAGTCTTAACCCCACAGTAATCTCTTTTTCAGAGCCAATGAGCCTGTAAATACATTTATACATTTCTTAATACAGCTTTAATGTACTGAATCCAGCAGCTACAAAGATTTCACTTGCACTAAGCCAAATTGGTCTCTTCAGTCATAATTTCATGGCATCACTTTAAGCTGAATGAAGTTTCCGTAAACTTGCTTCCCTATAGTTTGTCCGCAAGTGTGCAGTATACAGAGGGGTACAGTATGCTCGAAATAGAGAAACTTTCGCTCTATCCGAATAGAACAGAATAGAATAGAATAGAATAGAATAGCCTTTATCACAAGTGTACAGTGCAACGAAATTTAGGATTCACTCTGTAAAGTGCCTGATATAAACATTGTGACAGGCCCATAGCTAAAGAAACAGTATTGAAAGAGTTGCTAGTATTAAAACCTAGAATCATAATATAGCATATGGACTTAACTAATCAGTTATATATGTACCAAGCTTGCGTAAAAAGGATATTTGCCAGTGTGTAAGTCATTCGACACTACGCGTGAATGTCTTCATCAACTGTAGTTTGACCCATAATAAGATGTCCAAGATATTTGACTTAGCACAACCAGTCTGATTATAAATGGACAGTTTAAAAATCTGGACATCTCAAACGTTTGTCCTCCTTTGTTCTACAAATCATGACAGCACGCTGACAGGCATTGTACCTGATGCCATGTCCCACACCACGAGCAGAGCATGTGTGACACTGTGAGCAATACCAGCTTCATGTTTAGTTGCCCGGAATGTTTTTTAAGTTAACAGTGGAGCCTTGTTTAAAGTTAAATGATGACATTTTTTTGCCTTCTTAATGTGTTTCAGTCTAACAGCTGTGCCACGCAGCCAGTTGCCCTGTTTATCTACTGCAGGAGTGCCTATTAAAGCACAAACCATTCAACCACGCAATTAAGTGAAGGCTAGGTAAAATATTTCTGCCATTACTGTAAAACATGAGGATTGGTCAGCCCAAAAAGTTTCAAGAACTTTTGATCATATCTTAAACTGGACTTGAAGAAACTTTCAAACACTGTGATGAAACTGACTCTAATGAGGACTGCCTTGGGAAAGTAAGAGCAAGAGTTCCCTCTGCTGCAGAACAGAAGTTCAACAGAGTAGCCAGCCCTTGTGATTGGCAGCACCTTGGATTAGAGCCCCGCGGAGGCCCCAGGCAAGCTGGCTCTGTGTTTTCAGCCCGGATTCCAGTTTGCTGTGGGGTGTTCCAGTTTGCTTGACTGGTGCCTGTTTTTCACCTGGGAGTGAAACTTTCTCAGCATCCTGTGAACCTGGCGCTGGCCATTCTGTTTCCTTTCTTTTGTTTCTTCTGTTTCGTCTTTTCAGGATTTTCTTTTTCCTGTTCCCACTGTACAAATCAGGCATACATACGGCTTTCAACAGAAATCCCACAGCTGATTTACTGTGCACCTCCTTTAATGGAAGCCCATACCCCATCTGATTTGTGCTTAGTGGGAACAATCATTTGTTTTTCTACAGGATGGAAAACCAAAACACACCTCCAGGCTCTGGAGGGCCTGTTCGACTAAGAAGCAAAGTGACGGAGTGCCGCATCAGGTCGGCTGGCCCCCGCAGGCACACGACCTCAACCAGACAGAGATGTTTTGGGAGGATTTGGACCACAGAGTAAAAGAAAAACAGCTAAGTGCTCATCTCAGTGCTCACGTCTGCTGAGTAAATGAGTAGGTGTGTCCAGACTTCTGGTGATACCATATGCCAGTTGCAAAAGACTGTAATTACTTTTGGAGAATTCTTCAGTTTGTTGGGCTAGTTTTGCAGTTTTTGTCCCCTTTCCATCACTACCTGCATACCTTGATATCGTAATTTTTTTGTTACAAACCCTAATTCCAAAAACATTGGGATGCTGTGGAAAAACTGAATTCCCCTGCCTTTTTCTCTCTCACACTCCCCTCTTTGTTGGCTCGCTCCGCACTGCAGGCAAAAGTGGCCCAAATCCCATTTTTGCGGCACATACTGTACCGTATGTGACCCATTTTGGATTTTCTATACAGTCTGAACAGCACAAATCCCATTTTTTTTCAAATCTGATTCAGGCCACTTTCATATGAGGTCCGAAATAAGAAACGTATCCAATGTTTTTCAAAGCAGCGTCAGGCTGAATGATCATTTCATCCTGCTGTTGCATCACTGCAGTGAGTCTTCTTCTGAGCATGAGAGTCACTTCAGGGCCGTAGACTCTCCACACTGGAGTCTGATGTGAACAACCACACAAAATAATCAGATCGCAACAGCAAAATCGGAATAGAGAACGTAGCCTCCGTCTGTCCTCTATCAGGTGTGGGGGTGGGCAGTTTAATTATTGCGTGTTGTGGCTGGCCCCCTGTTCCTCATACTCCTTGCCTGCTGCGTTTAAGTCAAGCAGTCCTCTCCATACTTTGCCAGAAAAATCAGTGTAGTAAGCCAGATCATGTCTGCCATCTTCTCCGCGCTTGTTACTTTGCCTTTATGCGTTCACTTCCCTTTATTCCTCATCTCTCTCGGTGGAGCCTCTAAGTGCCCGCCCAGACTCCCTGGAGAACTCTGAAAGACTGCATGGACAAATAGTCCACCAGTTTGTAAATAAAGTCTATTAATGCAAAATTGCAAGGGATTTAGCGATTTCGCCATCTACAGTCCGTAATGTCATCTAAACATTCAGGGAACTACAAGAAACCTCTGCTTCGAAGGCACGAGGCTGAAATCCAACGTCGACGGCTCGTGACCCGTTTTAAAACCGGCATCATTCTGTGCTGATATGACAACATGGGCTCAGGAATGCTTCGCAAAACCCTTGTCAGTTAACACTGTATGTCGCTGCAGCTACAAATGTAAGATAGGACTCAAGCATGCAAAGCGGAAACCATATATCAGCAACATCCAGAAACGCCGGCGACTTCTCTGTGCCCGAGCTCATCTGGGACGGACAGACCCAAAGTGGAAAAGTGTGCTGTGGTCCACGTTTCGAGTTGTTTCTGTAAATAATAGCTGACGAGGAAAAGGCCATCCAGACTGCTATCAACACGAAGTTCAAAAGCCAGCATCTGTGATGACATGGGGGTGTATTTGTCCCCATGGTATGTCTTATTATGAATCTGCATATTTGATTTGGTTAGTGATTTTACGCTGGATGCCTTTCCTGATGCAACACTCCCCATTAAGCTGGACTTGGGACTGACACTTGGAGTACACTTGCTTGTTGGGCCCCTGTGGCTAGGTTCTGAGGTAACACCTGTCAAAGCACAATAAATGCTGAGGGGTACATACAGGTTTTGGAGTAACATATGCTTCCATCTAGACAATGTCTTTTCAGCAAATTCTGCTCAATAGCATGGCTTCACAGTAAAAGAGTGACGGTACTACAGTAGATGATATGTCCACCATTGAAAATATATATAAGGTATATAGTATGGAAAATAAGACAATGGAGACCCCGGACAGTAAAGCAGCTTGAGCTGTACACAAAGCAAGAATAGGAAAGAACAGTCTGAGTTTTCAGGTCCCTGACTCTTGATGAGTGCCATTAGAGAAGGGAGTTCTTCGTTCTCACATCACAAAGTGCTTGCCCATAGGAGAGCGTGTGATTGTTTTTTTTAGTTCTTTGTATTATTGTATTGTTAGTTATAAACTGTAGGGTCCCAACCTTTTCTCGCTTTTGTGCTGTAGTCAGTTGAATATAGATTGAAATGGGATTTATAAAATCACTGTATACTGTTTTATTCTCAACTTTATGGAATTGGGATTTGTAATTGCACCTTTATTCATGACATTATATGAAATGAAATGTACTTTTTTAGAAACTAGTTTCAAACGTGTCAAAACCCTACTGAGCATTTTGAATGTGACTGTTGTTTTGGCAGCTCATGATGAATCGTCGCCTTGCTAAAACACTTTATATTGTTTCTTTTTATTCGTTACTTCTTTGTATCTCTTCTAGATTCTTCCATCCAGGCTTTGCATGTCAATACTGATATTCAGTATCATTGTACATTAGCTCCACTCTCAACTCATCAGTTCCAGTTTTAGTGATCTCATACAGCTATCTTTTTGCAGTGGTGTAATGGTTAAGGTGCGGGGCTCATGATCAAGGGGTTGTTAGTTCAAATCCCAGGACTTTTGCTGTGTTGTCTTTTCATTGTGCCTTCTTGTGTGCTGTTTTGCACAATCCTGGATTTCTACACTAAGTTCATCTATTCTTTGCATTGTTTGCAACTATTGCGCTACATTGGGCATGTTGCACTTTATCTATTTATTATTTATTTTTAAACTTGTAATTTTGTAAATTTTTAAACAAAAAAAAACCTTAGTTCTAGCTCTGTTCTCCTTATCGATACCTTTATGTCTTATGTCTATATGTTTATATGTTGCACCAGGTCCCGGAGAAACGCTATCTCATTTCATTATGTTCTGCGTCAGCTATATGTGGTTGAAATGACAATAAAGCTCTTGACTGACTGATTGACTGAGACCCCCACTGTGTCAAGACCCTTAGGCAAGGTCCCAACTGCAAGTGTGCCTCTGTCCACCCAGCAGTGAAAAATGGGTGCTAGTAAAAAAATTACTGGGAAGGTAACCTGCGATGGACTAGCGTCCCATTCAGGAGGAGTCTAACTCCTAAACTACAGAAACCGGGGATAAACTCCGGCCTAATGAGCCTTGTAGGCTCGGGTGTAAAAGCCCAACGGACTTTACCTTTTTTTTTTTTATACCTTTTTATGTTCACGGATGATTTAGCTATAAATGCTCTTTGAAACATAGTGTTCTTGTTTACACATTCTCCTTAGAAGTAAAAGGTCCCTGGTTCAATTCCAGGTGGGGATATAACCCCCTCTCACCATAGAGGGTTGCATCAGGAAGGGCATTTTGCGTAAAACCTCTGCCAAATTACCAAAGTGGATTAATCTACTGTGGCGACCCCTTGGGGAAAAAATACAAGGGAGAGGCTGAAGGTATATTTTAAATGCAGTTTGGAACAGATGTGGAGAATATGCTGCCAGAAGTTCACTGAACAAGATTATATATTAGAACTGCATTCATGTCTGTCTCTCTGAAAAAAGTTACTTCCCTTCCTAAAGGAATGAGGAAAGAAAACCTTGAAAGATTTTGATGGCTAAACATCACACTTGAGAACTAAAGTCATTCATGCACTTTCCATCCTTAACAGATTCATAAGTGAAGAATTTGACTAACAGAGCCAGCTCACGCAGAAATGCCAAGAGGGAACATTAACCAGTCTGCCTTTTAGCCAGGGAGGACGTGCTGATAAGGCCGTGCTGAAATAATTACATTACAGGCTGAAATTAGAAGCCATTCCCTCGACAAATTTTGCCAAATGGCAGTGATTTCCCTCTACAAGCTATTCTGCTCCGCTGCACAAATAATAAGCTTCCTTTGAGGTGATGCAATCACATCAGGCAATGCAAATCCAACTCACTAAGCCCATTTTAATCATCTCCTCCTTGGCTATCTGAGCTCTGTCTGCACAGACAGAAGTAAGAGGAGGAAATGGCCTGCGACCCATCCGCTAAAGAGCGATTCACACTGCAAATTAAAAGTTCATTATCACTATGTTTACCATATCCCACAATAATACACTGTTCAGTGGCAGCACAGTTTTGTGCCACTGATGGCTTCAGTGCGAGCTGCACCTCAAACTGTGGAAGGCTGCGCATCACACCTTGCCAATTAGGATCTCTAAGCCACAAACAGTGTTGCCATAACATACTCTGAGCTCCTGAAACCCAGAGGTGTTTTGAAATGTCAGTAATGGGGACATTCCATCTGACAAAACTCTGAAACAGCCGAAGAAACCACTGAGCCAAACAAGCAGCACTCCACCCAAGAGAGGAAAACAACACGCTACTGCCTTCCTCTGCTTCTGGATTTCAGAATTAGTATTTGGAGATCAGAACTACTGTTTTGATTAACAGCGCTAATTGTAACCCCAATGTGCAGAACTGAACTAAAAATTTTACCACTGGGTGATGCTGTTTTAAGTTGCTGATATGTCTTAGCCTACTGTTGCCAAACCAGCTCAAAAAACTAAGCTTATAAAAAGGATTAAAGAATAAATGTGCTTACTGAAATCCTTTTTTACCCATTCAGCTGCTATCTGTCTGCTTACTGTATGCCCATTAATGAATTACTGTATTCTTAATCATCCATTACTGTGTGTTCTCTGGCTACTATAACCTTTCTCTTCATGCTGGAAATCTGGTTCACTCTCTGCTGTCTCTTTCTGTCTCACCCATTGTGTGCAAAGAGGTGGAGTGCAGTACTACACCTACTATATGCACTTCTTCTGCTTGTGCTCCACTCAGTGGATAATGATGCTTTAATCAACTGCAACATTTCCCAGCCATGCAACCGAGCATGATTTCTGTCTTTGGTTTGGTCTATTTCCAGGTGCGTCAGGCACTGTTTGCTGTATTGATGTGTCAGTCGCGAAAGAGCCGGTACAAAGAGCCGGCTCTTTGAACGGAACGACGAGAGCCGGCTCTCGTCTTTTTCTGTGAAAATTTTTGAGTCAGCTGTTGCTTTGAAAGTAATGTGAGGGCAGAATGATATAACACTTTCCAGGCCTGGAGTGTTAAATGCATTCACTAACTAAAGATCACGTGTATACTACGAAACCAGTCACGTGAGGGTGGACAAGGATCAAGCAGAGCAGAGAGCAGGGGTCCGCAGAGACACCAAAAAGTTTTGGATGCTGCTGTTTTGCACATTTCAGTGTATTACTTATAATGTTATTTGTTCATTTATCATTATTTTTCTCTGTAAACTTTTAATTTTAGTTTGATTAACAAAGCACATTTACTTGTCTCCTGTATTTAATGTGCCTTTTTCAGTGCTTTTTCTGTGCGATGTTTGGAGCTGTTGTTTGTTTGTTTTTTTTTTTTACTGTTATTAATAAAAGAAAGGCCTACTCGTTTGTTAGGGGTGTGTGTTTAAATAAAAACTGAACATTCAAAATCATTTCTTTTTTTAAATGTCTAATTTTTTTACAGGTGATTCTATCTACCTTGTGTAGCAGAGTAGTTCAACAAGCAAGTCGGAGCATTCATTGGCTGGTTTTATAGTTAAGTTGGTAAACAATGAAAACAGTTGGCTGTTTTATTGTAACAGAGGCTGTAATTTTTACTTTTAAATCCTTCAGCACAAATGATGTATCAAATAATTTAAGTGTTATATATTTACACCTACATATTATAAGTGAAAAGAGCGCAAAATCTGACTGAATTATAAAAAGTGTAAGTGGTAACATGAAGAGCCGTTTGGGAGCCGAAAGATCCGGCTCTCTAAAAAGAGCCGAAATTCCCGTCACTACTTTGCTGTCCAATTCACTAGAACATTTATACTTCCACGTCTAACTCTCCAGCAGCATTTCTTCTTCTTCACCTGCCACACTTGACGCTACACTGACTCGCTACACCATCTTGTGGTACAAATTGACGCTGGCTGGACTATGGAATAATTCTAAGCCAGTTTCAAAAACAGAATGCAAAAATATTTTGGGCCGTAGCAGTTGTGTTTCCACGATCTGCTCATAGCATGAATTAATTCTGGAAGGCTGTAAACTATTTTAGTTTTACAAAGATTTTTAAACAGACAGTGTGTTAAAATACTGGAAGCACAAAAGCAAAAGGTGTAAGGGGGCGCAACGGGCACACAAAATCACAAATTATGTGGATAAAATGATTATTTGGAATAGAATCTCTTGTAACAAATGGCCCAAAGAGTTTTCATGCATTACCTTACTGGAGATTCAGTCAAGTATGATGTAACGGCAATTTATATAATGATATAATTAAGTAATAACATAATTAAGAGGAATTTTGTGTGACAGCAGTAAGTGAATGATTCTGTCCTTTTGTAACCTGAAGGTAATAATTCTATTCCCACAAATGACTCAAAACTGCAGTTAGGCAGACCTATCATAAATTCCATACAGTTGAATACTAAATGATATGCTTTCTAAATGAATCAGTGCTACATTTTGTTTCTTTTATAGAAAGTCTGACGTGTCATTTTGTACACTTTGGCACAGAACATGAGGATACTCAGAAATTACTTCGTACATTCTGACTTACACAGACGAGGGGTTTGTACGATGGCGGTGCTGCTGATGCTTGCAGCATCTTCTCACAGCACAGAGACAACAGTGCCTTTCTTTAACCTACACAAGGTGCATATTTCAGATATAATTCTGTTCAATCTTTCTAGAGGTGGAGCATCGTAGTGTAAACCGCCCAGATGGTCTATGCTTTTACCATACCTGGCTTCCCACCCTCCTCTTCTGTGCAGCTTCACCAAGCTGTGACCTCTGGGACTGAAAAACAAAACAAAAAGAAAAGCCTGAGGGTGTGCAGTGCTACATTATAACTGCATTATGATTACATTAAACAACATCAGACCATTACGTTTCATAACTTGTGCAACATTCTTCTTTCCACAGTCAGCTCTAGGGGCTCCAGAGCAGTCCCTCAGCACAGAGGCAGCCTTCTTTATCAGTTTGTTCAGTTTCTTTGTGTCACTACCTCTGATGCTGCTGCAAAGCAAATTTGCACCCGCCACCACAGGCTTACAGAAGATGTGCAACATCTTGCTGCTTAAGGACCTAAGCTTCCTCAAGAAGTAGAGTCTGCTCTGTCCTCTCGGTGTTGCACCCACTACACAACACCCAGGTATGTGCAGTCTTCCACCACCTCCACCTCTTCTCCCACTACGTTTGGATTATTCCTGCTCCTCCTAAAATCCACAATCATCCCCTTTGTCCTGCTCACACTTAATATTAGTGCTAGAAGGCAGCCCACCAGTTCCCTGCGCTCAGAATCATGTCAAATCAGTAATCCAGGAGGTTGCGGAAGCATCCGCTTGTATTTTCTGGAGCTTCCTCACGCAGGAGTGCGGGTTGAACTGAAAGAAATTAAAGAACATGATCCTCACAGAGCTGCCTGTTTTGTGAGAGCGAGCTAGCTGAAGCAGGCAGATGATGGCATCTTCAACTCCAACCCCAGGACGATGAGCAATTATTTTATCCCCTTAAATGTCTGGATACTGGTAGTGAAGTAAAGCTGATTACTGTAGTAATGAACAAGTGTGTGGCTACGTCCATTAAATCAGCTGTAGATGATCACCGTCTGTTGAGCCTCATTGCCACTAATTCTGGTCACTGAACTGGACCTCCTGACCATATTTGTGGTGCAGGTGCCGTTTGGAGCATCTTTAATGGAATTATCAGAATGTGAGCTCTAACCAGCCAAGAAGTGTGCACTTCAGTTTCATTAGCTTGTCAGCACTAACCAAAGGAGGCAAAAGTGCACACATTCCTTACTCAGATAGTAGCTACATGTATTTAAAAAACAAGAGCTGGACTATCTGTGCAATCTGAATGAGCTGCAGGAATCATCTCAATCTATCAATAGAGAAAGGACACTAACAAAAAGCAAAACTATAATAAAAACATCAATCAGCAATGGTCTGTGGCCACTACCTGTAAACAAAGGTGGAGTAGTGAGGGGGAACATGGGACTGACTGCCCAGGGCCCCAATAATGGGGGGGGCTCCTTGAAAGTCTGAAACGAAAAGTTGTTTTTAATTTGCATGTTTTAGTTCAAATATTTCAAATAATTGGCTGTTAGAATTCAAATGCCAGTACAAATTGGTTTGGTTTCTGAACTTTCATTCCAAAAAATACAAAAATCAAGGTATCCAAAAAAAAAAAAAGTCATTTTAGTGTTTCATAAATGCAGCCATGTTTGGACACTCATTTAAACTTTCACAATTACCAAGATAATGACGTTATTTACAGCTGGTATAGTGTGTCTTGATGATGTAGTGCGACCTCTTATGTGACCTCACCAAAAAGGTTGAAAACAGTGTTAGGCTGTGAGCACGTACATTCGGTGTGCTTCATTCATATAGCGGGGTCCATCTGTGCAGCAGAGAGTGAGCAAAAAGATATAACGGAGGAAGGTGGAAGTGAAGAGAGGAGAGAACATGAAGGTTGCCCTCAGGGTGATGGGAACGATGAGGAGAGGACAAAATTGTCAGATTTTTGGCCTTTGTGCTTTTGAACCATTACACTGTAGGTTAGGAAAGCTGATTCATTTAGTGTGCTTCTGCAAACAGAACAGAGTGAAGTTGTCTTTATTATGCAGTATAGCAAACTAAGGTTTCATTTTAAGACTTTTTTTTGTGCCATGGGAATCATAAATACTTTCAAGCTTGTTGCACCAAGCAAAACTTATTTAGCCATAAAGTAATTATACGCTACAGTACGCTGAGAAATGAGGGTCGAAATGTTTGGAGATTTCAGACTGCAGAGTTATGAACACATCTTAAAAGTTTATTAAACATGGTAACTGACTATTGTACTGCACTGCAGGCTGTTGTGTATACAAAATCTGGCTGTGATGCAGCCCCCCAGTAAGCTCCTATGATGGTAGCAAGAATTTCATTAATGAGTCTGTGTCACCTTGACCTTTGGCCCCACAGTCTCCTAAATGTTATCAGATCTTCTACCCGTCACAGGTATCAACCACACAAAATTTGGTAAAGATCCAGCAAGCAAGTCAGCCCCTGTAGTGACAAGTTTTGTAATGGATGGACAGACAGACGCACAACCCAAAAACACAATCAAATCAAAATCACAGCAAATCATGTTTTATTGTCATATACACAATAAAGAAAAATGTTATTCTTACTTTGCAGTCCACAGTGAATGCTAAATAATATAAAATCTACATATAAAAGTAATAATATACAATTTTTTTTCTTTTTTTTTTACACAAGTATATTTACAATAAAGTGACGCACTGAGCAAAGTCTCTCCTCTTAAAATCACTAGTGTATATACACAGTGGGGGTGGAAGGTGTGGAATCCTTGGGTGCTCAGGTGTAATTACAAAGGGGGGTTTCATAGTTTCTTTCCTTGGATTTCCTCTGCTCTCGGTAGGGAGTCCATGTAGCATCCAGGCAGTTTTTTAGGCAGGCCTTGGTCAAGGTGATCCATGGCTCCCCCCCGGAAGGCTGCCAGATAATATACAATATTAACTACAATAATGAGTGATGAATGAATGATCAATGGCAAGACCTCTTTGAAGGTCTTGCTATTGATTAATGCTTCAGTTTTGAATATTATCAATTTATCCTTATTAACGGGCTATGTGCCACAGGCTTTTAAAGTGGCTGTAATTAAACCACTACTTAAAAAGCCTTTGCTCGACCCAGCCATCTTAGCTAATTAGAGACCGACTTCCAACCTTCCTTTCATTTCAAAAATTCTGGAAAGAGTTGTTGCTGAACAACTGTGTGATCACTTGCAAAGGAATGGTTTATTTGAAGAGTTCTAGTCAGGATTTAGACTTCATCATAGCACAGAAACCGCACTAGTGAAGGTTACTAATGATCTTCTTATAGCTTCTGACAGTGGACTCTGTGCTTGTTCTCCTAGACCTCAG
>VUQH01041892.1:0-22716 GCA_015106775.1 Etroplus canarensis | reverse complement strand
CTGGGGAGGGATTGAGAGAGGGGGGTTGGGAAAATCTGCCGCAGCCATGCCCAGACTTACATCAGATTGTATTGCTTAAAAATTAACTACTTGTGGTGGGGATGAAAACAATTCAGAATATGCAAACTACATTTCCACCTTTATAAACCACCTCGAGAACCAGCTCAAAGTGCACAAGCCATCTCTCACACACAGGTTTAAAGCAGACTGGAGAGAATTCCCGAGCACTCACTGTAAAGTCAGACTCTCATTAGCAGCAGGCTGTGTCAACTGGATGGCAGTAAGGCCATGGGAATCCCTAGACCCCAGCCAGCCCTCAGTGCCTGCCCAGGGGCACTTTTGTTTTGACAAAAGGAATTTTGATTTGCTTTTTCAGATTCAAACCTCACAATGAAATCAGGATCCGGCAGGAGAAACTGACTTAACTAATGGTAAAATATATATATGAAGAATTAAAAAAAAAAATCATCTGAACTGCAGAAACATCTGCATGCAGATGAGTTTATAGAACATTTTATTTAAAAATACAGGCTATATGTTTTAATAGAAAAAAATGTACCTTGAGTTGCTTCCTTGTGTTCTCTCCGAGGGGTTGCCTTAGTAGATTGGTAAGTTGCCAGAGGCTTTACACCAGATGCCCTTCCTGACGCAACCCTCCATGGTGAGAGGGGCTTGTGTCCCCACCTGGAATTGAACCAGAGACCATATGAGGTAAATGTGTAAACCACTACACTAAGGGCTTCACTCTCTCACTCTCTCCTGGCTGCTTTTTCTCATATGTTTTATGTATGTTGTGTATGTTCTTGTTTGTTATATGTTTTAAAAGAAAAAAGTTATTAAATAAATAATGGACAAAAATCTCTTATTTACTATATAATTATAGGTTTTTAATCCAGCGAAAACCACCTGCCACAAACAATTCACCTCAGCAAAGAAGTTCAAACATTGGCTTGGAAACTGTAGTTGGACCAAAAATATCCTCACAAAAAAGGCACACTTATCAGATTTATAAGGCATCTAATAGAAGAATGTGAAATAATGGTTTAAAAAAGCCAAAGTCAGGATGTCCATCTATCCATCCATCCATCCATTTTCCACTGCTTATTTGGGTCTGGGTAGCAGGGGTAGCAGTCTAAGCACACACGCCCAGGCCTCAATCACCCTAGCAGCCTACTTTAGCTCCTTCGGGAGAACACCGAAGTGTTCCCCAGCCAGTCAAGACATGTAATCTCTCAAGCATGTCCTGGACATGCCCCAGAAACTCCTCCCATTGGAAATGCCCAAAACACCTCACCTAGTAGGCACCCAAGAGGCATCGTGATGTCCGAACTACCTCAACTGACTTTCAAAGTCAAAGTCAGTCTTTAATCCTGAATGTGATATTTCTGAGACATTTTATGACATGATGCCTGAGCCAACTGAAGAGACCTCCGGGGTTAGCCCATATCAAGGTCAATGGTTCTTTTACAGTTTATTTAGTTTGACATGTTAAGCACATGCAAATAATAAAATGTATGATTGCTGACTCCCATTGAGCTGCTAGTGTTCTTCATGCAGGCTCACTGTCACCCTTTTGAAATGCATTTATAAACAATTTTTCTAGACTTAAAGACCACAGAATGTGGCTTACACTATGTCACATTCACCCATTCACACATACACACATTCAAACAGCAATACATATACAAAATGATATACAGCAGTTATATTATCTCATACACACTGTCATTACTTACTAGTACACTTGTGTAAGTGAGCAATCATTCATGATGTTAGTAATAGTTTTCAGAAGTCTTGCTCACAACCCTGTTGTACCTGTTGGTCTAAACTGTACTGAACAAACATTAAAAATGTTTGTAAAAAAACATTTAACTTGAATTCATCTATATAAAACAAGCACAGTTAATCAGATGCTTATGTAGCTTTGTTTGTGGCCAATTTAAAACATGTCATTTGAATATTATGGATTTCCATACAGTACTTCTTATTTCTTAACACAGCAGCCACTTTGCAATAAAATAGTAAGCCAACACAGGTACACAGGTTATACTAATCACCTTAATTAAACTTATGTTTTTTAAATCCAAGTTTTAATTAATGTAATTAGTAGCAACTTTTTATGATTTTACAGCATGAGCAAAAATAATCAATCAATCAATCAATCAATTTTAATTGTATAGCACTTTTTGAGCAACATGCCCCTCAGAGTGCTTAACAGAGCAATAAAAGGACAAAAAAAAATAGCTGGACATAGCTGGTCAAATGTTCTGCAAAACTGTAATTACTGTCAGATCTAGAAAAGATCACATTTATGCAACTGAAATGCTACTGCAAGCAGGTATTCCCTTGGTTAAAAACAAAACCAAACAACCTTATTCAACCTTCCTTAAGTTCCAACAAATCTGCAAATACATAAAAGACACAAACTTGGAAATATTAAATATTGGAAACATAAAAGTGTCAGAAGTTGAGAGACATTGTGATCACATCCCCAACAGCCCAGCCTGGCCTGCCACTGTAACTTCTTTCATTTTTCTCCCCTTCCCGCGCTCTGACTGTACAATGTGTGTCACTCTGTCAGCTGTGGCTCCCACACCAATAACTGGATATCATGTAAACAAGCATTTCAGTTACGCCTCGTCTGCTGAGCACGCTCCTCTCTCTGCTGCTGCAACAGGTGCCTGAGCTGCTCCAGCTCGGCTTGCCCGCACCCACAAATGAGGAGAGGAATTTTGTTAGTGCCTGATCCAAAGGCCACATCTGCCAAGAGAGAGACAGTGCAATGCAAGACACACAGGCAGAGGAGGTGTGTGTGTCCGTGCAGGAAGTGCATCTGAGTGTGTGACTCGAGCCCCCCCTAACCACTAAGCCTCTGGCCACTGAAGTGTCTGGACTTGCCAGATTGAGAGGCTGGTGAGGCAGCAGCAGTGTGTGTGTGCCTGTGTGTGGCTTATATACCCTAACCCACAGTATCTATGTGTGTATGAAGTGTTTGTAGTTGTGACTGTGCATGTGTCTCACCATGGTACTGCAGAAAAGGGTGAAACTAGCCAGGACTCTCATATGCCGCAGGCCCTGACACACTGCACTACTGTGCTGTGACTACCCCTCCTACCAACACCCCCCGTGTCCGTTTGGCAGGGAGACATGTTGAGGATGAGAGAGAAAAGCCTCCCCTGGGTGCTGCGCTCTAGCTAACCCAGATTTTATGCAGTGTGACACACAGAGGAAGACACCGGCTCCTGAGCTCCATTCAGAGCTGAGCTGTCTGAACTGAGGCGACCCAGGGAGCAGATAATACTTAAATAACAGGCATGCAGCAGGGCCAGTACAAGAGAAGTTAGTGTGGGGCTGAATTAGCAGCAGAAGAGGACCTTATGCTTGAGTTCTGGCTCAGCATATTTCCTACCAGTGAAACACTTCCAACAAAGCATTTCAAGTAAAAGTATAACATAGTCTTTTGTATTTACTTGAGGCAGATAATAGGTTCCTATCATGGACATCTACCTTTCAAGACTTGATATGAGGACATTTCATCATAGAGTTTATAAAAATAGAAGAAACTCAAAGACTCCTGAACTGAAATCTGCTATTAGTATTACTTCCATGGGGAATAGGTTTCTTAAAAACCCTTTTGGGGGCACAGTCAGATGCAGTGTTAGCCAATTAACATCCACCAGCTAAAAGGTGATGGGATAGGGTTATGGTTGAGTGGTGTTTTTCAGAACAAGAATATGTTAACTTTCACATGAAGTACAGGGTGATTCAAAAAGATGGACCCAATTTGAAATCAGTTTTAAAAGACCACAACTAGCCATTTGTAACTTTGTGTAATTGTCCAATGTTGCTGTCAAGAAATATGCCGCATTGAAATTGGGTCCATCTTTTTAAAACACCCTGTACTTTTGGTTACACTGTTTTTTGTTTAAAGTTTTTCTAGTTGGGTGTTCCTATACGTGTCCCTGGATTGTTTGCTTGTGATCTGGTGGATGCTGAGAGGTTACCCTTTTAAAAAAAAAAAACAGATTTCACTGATGATTCTATACATGCAGTTTTAAAGGCCCAGGGAACATTGAAATTAAAGTTAAATTAGGTTAACACTTCAAAAAAAGTCCAGAGGTGTTTTGGAATGGCTGTCGAGTGGTAAAACTTGCTTCTAGAAGGACTGTGGTTTGAATTTACAGGTTCATTTATCTGTTGTGTCAAATGGATTTTATGATATTTATCTATTCAAAGATATTGTGATAAAAAGCTGAAAAACAGCTCCATTATTTTTGCTTCTAATGAAGCCAAACAGCCTTGTTTTGCATGCTAAGTGGGAAGTTCTAAAGGGTATAAAGGATGCAAATCAGCATATGCTACAACAGTGCAATGTCAAAGGCTCTAGTCCCACCTTGTACCATTAGTCTCTTAATTAAGGCTCCACAATGCCATTGGCCCCCTAGGTGGAGAATACAATGGAACTGCTGAAAAGTACACTCCCATAAATTGTGGTCTGTGTGATAAACTGTATTTTTTTAAACAATATCTTCATTAAAAGTTTGCTATAAATAGCAAAAGCCAAAAAATGCAGGTAAAAACTATGATACTCCTCCTTTTGATTTAAGCAAATTCATCGTTATCAACATCAATTTTTAGAGAAAAGTTTAAATTAATTACTTACATTTACATAAAAACATTACAGTTTGACATGATTTGCCTTATCTGGTGTGTAACATTTGGTCTGTGAGATTTGTTTTTTCCCAAAACAATGCTAAAAAATGAGGTTCATTCATTTTTGGTTCTGCCTGTGGTCTCTCTCACACAAATAACTTCTCTATCTTCTTTTTCCAACAAGTAATTTTGGTTCAGTTGGCGGACATGGCAGATGTTTGGCCTTGTATATCTTTTGCTTATCAGTTTATCTGGTTGTAATCTCACTATTCAATAAGAATAACTTGTTTCTTTCATACGAATTTGTGCAGTTATATGGTTACAGACTGTCTTTTCACATCTCTACGCTTGTATTTTGAGAGTAATCAACTTGTCACAGTAATGGCAAAGTGAAAATCAGATTTTGCACCACCATGACAGTAATTTTGGCAGTCCCTTCCCCCATGTATTTTTAAATGCAATGTTTTATAAAGGAAGTCGTGCAGTGGTTCACACATTCACCTTACAAACGAACGGTCCCTGGTTTGATTTCAGGTGGGGATACAAGCCCCTCTCACCATGGAGGGTGGCATCAGGAAGGGCTTCTGGTGCAAAACATCTGCCAGATTACTAATAGTGACCCCTTGGGGAGAATACAAGGGAGCAGCCAAAGGCACAAGAGATATAGTACTGTGCAAAAGTCTCAAGCCATCCCTGGAAAAAGTGGCAATGATTTATTAAAGCATGTAAAAATATACATGGAACTACAATACATAAAGCATAAACAGTTTGTACAATTCAAACCCATTTGAAAGTCAAAATTTGGTATGACCACTTCATTCTTTAATACAGCCTGAACTCTATTAGGGAAGGTTTCTTGTTCTCCAGGCTTCTTAAAGGACATTCCAAAACTCTTTGGATGTTTGCTGCCTTTTGTTCTCTTCTTTATCAAGATAATCCCACACTGCTTCAGTAATGTTAAGGTCTCGCCTATGGGGAGGCCAATCCATGACTGATAGTGTTCCACTGTATGTCTTTCTGTCCAGGTAGGCTTTTACTGCTTTGGCAATGTGTTTGGGATAATTTCTTCTTCCTTTTTGTCTTTTATATTTTGCATGTTTACGTTTGTTTTTTTTTCCCTTTCATTTTATGTATTTGTAATGTTTTAATGCTGCTATTTTTTGGAAATTCTGTTAAGCACTATGAGAATGGTTTAGAAAGGTGCTATAGAAATGTTTTTACTATTATTGCTAGTAAAATGCTGAAAAATGAAGTTGTTGCCAATCAGCCACTTTTCGAATGGTAGCGAATGGTGGATTAAACTCTTGACAGTACTTTTCTGCATCCAAAATTCCATCAATTTTGACAATGTTCCTAACGCCATTGGCTGAAAAGCAGCCCTAAACCATGACCGAGCCTCCACTGTGCTTTACAGATGACTGAAGACTCTCACTGTTTCATGTCCCTCACGACCTCCTCCGTAAAAATAATTTGGACAAAAATTTTCAAATCTGGATTCATCACTCCATAAGACCTGCTGCCACTGATTTTCAGTCCAGTTCTTGTGTAATTTGGCATAACTCATTCTTTTCTTCCTGTTTCCCTTCCATAAGAATGGCTTCCTGACTGCCTGCCTTCCACAGAGACCATTTCTGATGAGGTTTCAGAGAACAGTAGATGGAGCAACTGAAGGGCCAGATGCATCTCTTGGGTCCTGTGTCAGGTCTTTGCTAGATTTAAAAAAAATATTTCTTAAGGGCATGACTTTCAGATTTTTTTAAGGACACACTGTGCCGAGATATGCCATGGTTTCAGCAAATAGCTCTTTGGGAATCATCTTGTTTGTGCAAAAATACAATGCCTGTCAAACTGTTATCACTGGCATTTTTCATAGATTCAGCTAAAGAAATGGGAACAAATGATGTGTTTTTGTGACATGCTGCCAGCAACTAAGTGCCTAAAGATACAATTTAAAACTGGTTCCTTGTTAAGTTGTGCGTTATGTATAGACACAACACTGGTTCATCCCTTGTGTTCAGTGCCTTGTTTATGCTTTAATGATTCATAGTTTAGCATTATGTGATTTAACAAACAAACAAGCAAACAAAAAATATTCATGTAAAAATGATGAGGTACAAGGGCTGGACTGAAAATGAGTGAAAAAGCAGCCAATGTCCACAGAAAAACTCTGAAAGACCTTCAGAAAGCCTGGAGAACTATTGCTCAAGAACAATTTAAAGAAACTACAAGAAAAGTTTGGCTCCTTGGCAAAATATAAAGAAGTGAGGAGTGGGTCGAGACTTTGGCACAGTACTGTACACATCTCAGTTTTATCAGAAAAGTGAAGTGAATGAAAGTGGCTTTCAAGCAGCTGTCACAGCAGCCTGTCAGGAAACGAAGGGAAAATGATCCTGCAGTGGCCACCTGTGGCGACAGCCAGCCTACACAGCCGTGCTATACATCATACTGTAATATCTCCAGATTAATTTAAAATAAATATCCTGTCTAATATAAATAAGAATACACGTTTTTTTATTTTTGAGAAATATGTGTATGTGATTTAGAAGGCTAACACGATGCTAAGGACCAGCTTTAGCGATGAATTGTGACGGACAGAGCTGCTTCCAGCTGCTAGCGCCTGCTAAATTAAACTGTGAAGGTTAACCTAATTTAAATACCCAGCTGAACCTAAAGCTTTTTGAGTCCCTCGGCGTCCTCACAGCTTGTGGAGCCCTTTAATACTAAAAAACAAACAAAAAAAACACAGGACAGTTTCCGCTTTAGCTGGTCCCTCTGTAAAATAGCTCCGTAAGCAAATGCCGGAGGAGAAGAAGAAGAGGAGGTGATGGCCACAATGATTGAAGAAAATGGACCTTCGACTCATGTATGTTTGTCCTATTTTACGCAGTTGTTTTCGTGGTTTGGCGTCTCAAAACTGAGATGGTAAACGCTTAAGCTCAAACGTATTTCAACGCTGTTTGGGTTTCAGTTGTAGCCAAACGGTAGCCGGTGGCTAACGAATTAGCTTGTACCTCTGACCTGGTGAAGTTACGTCTCAGTAGCCTCTTTTTATTTACTATATGAAAGCAGCCCTAGTGTGTAGAATTGTATTTTCATACTGCATATTGGGTGACCAGATGCCAGCAACCCAAAAGTGTGACGAAGAGATTATTTGTGTTGAACACAGCATGCTGTGTATAGCAGCTGGCTTTTTAAAAAAAATAGCACACAATAGATTTTACAGAGGTAGGTGTACTGTTCTCATGCCACAGTCTGCTTACACTCATGTATTCCCTCTTTCTGTCGTAAAGAAAGAATAAATGAAACTGAGGGTGAGTCCAGGATTGTATATCCAAAGAAGAGTAGTAATGCATTTAGATAAAGGTGCTTTTATAGGCATTACACATGTTCATATGAACTACATCCATTCTTAAATTACACAGATTTAAAATTAATGGTACCTACATTTATGCTTTAGGTCACCCTTCTTACAGATGTGAACACATGGCATAACTGTGCCTTCCAGACACCTTAAAATGTAAGTTATTTAAATGTTTCTTGTAGAACAACGTAGTGATTTACTTAAGTCACTTATAAGTGCTTCAATCCATTGTCTCAACACCCAAGGCAAATTTTGGCACCCAAGGCAATATTCTCCCCAAGGGGGTCGCCACAGCAGATTCATCTGCATTGTTAATTTGGCAGAGGTTTTACGCTGGATGCCCTTCCTGACACAAGCCTCCGTGGTGAGAGGGGCTTGTGTTTCATAAACTAGATCAGTCAAACCACAATAAAACAAGGCATTAATAACAAACCTCAAACAGATCTTGCCAGTTTTGTCCATCGCTGCAGCAGCTGCAGGTGAGCTCACACGGGCTGTAAACTTCCAGCAGTCTGGAAAGCTGTTGATTGAAACTATGACTGCTTTTCTACAACCACAGGACATACTTTTGAAATCTCAGTGTCTGAAAAAATGACCAGCACCAGTCTATTAATATATATGGTTGGGTCTGCTGCTATTATACTATTATACTATACTATTCTACTATCATTCTTTTGTTAAATGCATCAATATGCTGTAAACTGGAACACTACTTTTGAGACTCACATGTACTATGTCTCCTCTCATCATATCCTCTCTCATGTTAATTAAAAGAATAACTAGCAGAAAAGGCAACAAACTCTGTGAGAATCTTTTACCCAGGTATAAATAGTTTCACATTTTCTTTGTGGTATTTGTCATGTCCTGTCAAAATCTGCATAACCTTTAACTTGTGGTTGACTAATTTTCCTGGTTGGGTGTAGTGTCATTATTTAACCCTAGTCCTGCCAGCTTTACGTCCAGCTAGACGACCGGCAGTGAATGAAAACACCAGAAATGATCAATATGTAGACGAGCGGCAAACTTATCTGGGACGTCGCTAAATTGAGGTCCTGCAGTACTAGGGTTAAATTGACCAGTAAAACCACATCTACCCAGTTTGATTTATATTAAATGGAGCTCCTGGGCAGATGGCCCTCCCTTCTTCGCAGCCATTGTATAAGAGCCAGACTTAAGAAAGCTGTCGATTGTTCAGTGTTGATTTTTGAAAGCTACAGAACCAATCTAAATGTGGGACACTGTGTCAACATGTGGGATGTGGAAGAATAGATCAAAATGATGTGCAGAGCAGGACATCTGGTCACCCCGAATGCAAATAGTTTAATGTACATATTGTAGATGTAAATATGTGTTGATATCTGTCGAAAGTTATGAATGCCCAAAGCCTTTTGTTAATATGGTTTTCTGTGTATGACCAGCAGCTAAATACACACAGTATCCTTAGTAGTTATCATGATGCCTGCAAGCAGCAACTTTATAGGCCTGTTTACAGGATATTTAAATAAAATAAATAACACAGTGAGCCAATTAGTCCATTAGATAATAATTCAAGAATCAAGTTCAGTGTTATTTTGCTGTATTTCCTTTGTGCCCAGGAGCAGTCTGAAGGGTCTTCATCATCTCAGGCAAGGCAGAAGCTGGAGGGGCTCCTGAACAAGAATATGAGGATCCGCATGACAGACGGACGGACTCTGGTGGGGCTTTTCCTCTGCACTGACCGGGACTGCAATGTCATCTTGGGCTCAGCTCAGGAATTTCTCAAATCCACAGGTAGGCGAGGACTAGAGATGGCCTGAACACATTGTGCAATGATTCCTTTTATAACATACAAAAGCACCCTCTATTCTTTTTCCAAACAAATGTATTTTATTTATCTTTTTAGTTTTTTCAAAAAATACTTGTCTGTACTTTGCTAACAAGATTATTCATTAAAGTTAAGTATAAACATTTATTAGAACCAACAGGTTTGGGAGACTAATACAGTGCTATTCTCCTTCACTCAGAAAAAAAATATACTGGGGAAATATGTAAAAGGTGTACTGTTTAACATACACTTGCTGGCCACTTCATTAGGTACAGCTGTTTAACTGTTCATTATGAAAGTAGGCATATAGACATGGTCAAAATGACCTGTTGAAGTTCAAACCAAGCATCAGTGTGACTTTGAACATGGCATGGTTGTTGAACAGGAAACTGAGGCTACAATTCACCTGGGCTCATTAAATTTGGACAATGGAAGATTGCAAAAATGCTGCCAGGTCTAATGAGTCTCCATTTCTGCTGCAACATTTGGATGGTAGGGTCAGAATTTGGTGTTAACAGCATGAATGCCTTGTATCAATGGTTCAGGTTGATGGTGGTGAAATGGTGTGAGAGATATTTTCTTGCTATACTTTGGGACCCTCAGTGCCATTCATTTAAACACCACAGTCTACCTGAGTGTTGTTGCTGACCTTTCTTATATCTTCACAACCACACTGTACTGGTCTTCTGATGGCTGCTTCCAGGAGGATAACACACCATGTCAGAAACATCTCAAACTCTTTTCTTGAACATAAATTACAGTGAGTTCACTTTACTCAAATAGCCTCTACAGTTAGGAGATCTTAATTTAGTAGAGCACTTTTGAGATGTGGTGGAAATCAGTCATCATGAATGTGCAGCTGACAAATCTGCAGCAACTGTGTGATGCTATGTCAATATGGACCAAAATCTCTGAGGAATGTTTCTAGCACATTGTTGAATCTATGAACAAGAATATGAATAATAAGAGTTAAGGTAGTTCTGGAGGCAAAGGGGGTCCAGCCTGGTACTAACAAGGTGTACCTAATGAAGTGGCCAATGAGTATATATAATTTTTAGCATTGGTTGCTGTTTCAGGTATTTCAAAATCAACAGAGAATAACTATTTTTATGATTAAAGGATAAAATTAAAAATCATTTTCATATTTAAATAGATTACTCTATAGTTTAATTCTTTGAATTTTTTCTAAGAAAATGCAAAATTCTCCATCTAGATGAGGTGACATCTTGTTTTCTATCAACTAAATTGCAAAAATATTCACATCAACTCAATGAACTGTTCATTTTAGCTCTGTATTGATGTGCTGGACAACAGGAGTGAAGTTAATGAGTGTGTTCATTTCATTTCCATCTCCTCCAGTAAGGCTTGCCTTGGATTCCCATTTTCTTGAAAACAAACAGTGAGTGAAGAGAGGAAGGGATTAGTTTTAAATTGGAATAAAAGTTTGAGATTATGTTTTATAATCATGGGACTGCACTCTCATATGCCTGTGAGGAATTACCAAGACAACTTTTCTTACCTTAGGAGTCAATAAGTGTAGCTTCTTGAGTTCAGTTAAACTGCAATGTCGCTTACCTCTTATTTTCTTTTCAGACACATTCTCCCAGGGTGAACCAAGAGTCCTGGGCCTAGCCATGATCCCTGGCCACCACGTGGTATCCATCGAGGTGGAGGCAGACAGTCTGGACGACTCACAAGGGTTCGGAGCTAACCACTGACGAAGCTCTGTTTGGATAGCACTCAGCTTTCAAGTAACTGACTCCTGCCAAGCCAGATGCCAGGCTGTGGTTGAGCCCAAAGAACAGATGTCTTCAGTCACTCGGACTCTTCAGACACAGAACTTCTGCGTCTATTCTGGATTTAGTCGCTCCCTCTATGACTGAAGGAAGAGTGCATTTGCAGCAACTGCAGTGCAATACAGCGAGTGTGTGTGTGTATGAAAAGATGTGGGTAAACAAGAGCTACATGGATGTGTGTTTCCGTGCCTGCAGTAACTGTCTTTGTTAGTGTGTTTTAAAATAAATTGCCATATTTGAGGCTTTATGTTGCTGCTTTTGCCTTGCGAGACATTACGAATCAGGAAAAAAGGTGTTAGTTTCAATAGTTTAATACACTTGAGCATGTCAGCTGACTCAGTTTGGCAACAGAAAAATTGATGCCACCAACAACAGAAACCCAGAAACAAAACTGTCCCATTCAGATTTAAATACAAAGAAAGAGCCTGTCACATTTTGTTCACACAATCAAACAGCAGAAGCTGGTACAGTCACTGTGTCCTTAAGCTATTCTTGACAAAAATAACTTAATTTGTGCTAAAAAATAAAGTCTTTAAAAATAAAATAATCTTGGTTCAATTGCAGTGTGTCCTGTGTGGCTGCAAGAGCCTCATTTACAAACTATCTGCAAATTGATGGTTGCAGATTTAATTTGCATCTCGGTACAACCATTGGATAAATATTATCCAAATATTCTGCTCATTGAAGTAGATATACCTCAGGAAATCAAGCAGCATCTCAGTCCACCACTGGACACGTGCACTTTTCTGTAAGACCTATTTATAAATGAGGTTCTCAGAAAGCCACTGGAGACACACAGGAGTTTGTGAAAGGCTTTTAAAAAGCCTGCAGTAACATTTCAGGAGTGGAGAAGCTGTGAAATGGCTCTTCAAACAAAAGGTAAAAGTGCAAGCTTCCAAAAAGTTTCTTGAAAATAAAGTAAAGGAAAAGAGAAACATACTGCAACTGCTGATTCAGTCATCTGCTGCTGCTTTTTCAGTTATTTTGTGCGCTTACATCCATGATGTCTGCAGTTGGATAAAGATTAACATTTCCAACCAAAATTCACAAATTATTCCAATTACATAAATGGAGAAACCCACGCTAATTTAAACTATCACAAAGCACCTACACTGATTTCAGATCCATAGGATTTTAACATTTTTTACACCCACAAGTTTCATGTAGTAGTGCTTAAGTTTCACCATAAATACAGGAGCTCAACAAACTGAATCTAATGAAGTCGTTAAATACAAATATCCCGCTTCCTGGTCAAAAATATAGACTGAGATCAGCAAACCGTTAAAGAATACTGCAAGCAAAAAATCAACATGCAGATATTCTTCCTGCGTAAAGTCATAGCAAGAGTTACTGCATTAAAAAGGAGTCACCGAGTAAGGTTTCAAAGAATGGCACAAAGAATGAATAAGAGCGGACACGGCTTTCAACCACCATCCATTTCCTAAGGAGCTGATGTGTTGGCTTCATTTTCTTCAGCCACAATGAAAATTAATCAGTAACCACAGTTAGGTCCTTTGTTTTTGTGGCAAGAAGTCCAGATTTTAAAAAAAACGAGTGTTCAACAAAACTGCATCCAGGCTGAAGCAGAATCTTTGAGAAAGACTTCTCCATAAATTCACTGCAGGTCTTCCTCCAGTTTCCCGTCCACATAAAAACGGCACTATTGCCCCATGTGTTTGTAAAGTCCTCCTCTCTAGTTGTACTGGAATTTGAAGTGAAAGCTGCCGCCAGATTCAAAGGGGTTGAAGTGGAAAGGCCAACCTGAATGACCTCCACCTCCGCCTTGCTGGTTTTCTGGGTCCAGTGGATCCTCACCTGCATCAAACTTTTGTCTCATTTCTTGAAAAGAAGAATAAAAAGGACAAATTTTAAAAAATTGAAAATAAATCATTAAGCATTAGCAGAGTCTGGACAAACAGATTTGAGATAACCTGATAGCAGTTTACTACTACTATTATGATACCAAAATGTTAGTCAATCAAGCACTGCTTTTTGAATGTAGAGCCACAGGTTCACGTTTAGAATTTCCTGAGCAGTGATCTCCAACATCATATCACTTATTTATTTTGCTGACATTTCTGGCTTTTAAAATTCACTGTTGTAGCCTTTTTTGTGAGGAGTAGATTCATACCATTCATTTCTGTTTGAAATGATGCCTGATAGCTGAGCTTAACCGGACATATTTTGGTGAAACACCAACTTTTAATTTTCATTCAGTATGTTTAGATATCCTTTTGGTTGGCTTTTGTTTTTAATATTTAATACCCAGTCTTATTTAAAAGAATAAAATATGAGCATAAACATGAAAACATCTCTTAAAGTAGTTATTATAAGTGTGAAAATGTGACAGTAAAGTCAGCAAAGTATTGTATCCATTCATTTTCTTAACCACTTGTTCGATTCGGCATCACGGATGGGGCTGGAGCCTATCCCAGCTGTCATAGGATGAAAGGCAGGGTACACCCTGAACATGTTGCTAGTCTACTGCAGGGCTAAAACAGAGACACAGACAACCATTCATGCTCACATTTACAGCTATGTCCAATTTAGAATTACAAATTAACCTAACGCAACATGTCTTTGGACTGTGTGAGGAAGCCGGAGTACCCTGAAAGAACCTACATACACAGAGGGGACATACCAACTCCACACAGGAAGGCCCCAGCTAGGACATTTCTTGCTGTGAGACAACAGTGCTAGTCACTGTGCCACCCTAGCACAATAGTGAAGTTTGTTAAATTCAAGCAAGATTTTAAAAGAAAACGTAATAATTTTTCAATTTTTGTGTTTTCACTGATGATCACTTTTTTTTCCCCAGAGAAATCATTGAAAATTCTCAAGTTTCCCTGGAACACAACATTAAATGTGAACATGCTCATTTGCTCAAAGTCACTATAAATAAGTATCCTAAATAACAGTGTCAGCTCCTGACCTGGGTCAGTGAGAACCTCTTTAGCTGATGCGATGTCAATAAACTTCTTCTCAGCTTCTTTCTTCTCGGCCTCAGACTGGAAGTTGTCAGGGTGCCACTGCTGTGCTAGCTTCCTGTATGCCTTGATGATCTCCTGCTTGTTGGCATTCCTGAGGATGTTTCTGAGAGTTAGTGGATGCTTGATAAAGTGATAAGATATTGAATTTGACATCAGCCAAGATAAACACGGTTTGTGATAAAGCTGGATGGACTGGTTACCTGTTGACGCCAAGAATTTTATAGTAGTCCCTCTTGCGAGACAACTTGAGCAGCTTCTGGGCTCGTTCAAGCCCCTCTCTGATGTCGTTGCTATCGCTATCAAACTCTCTTGCCTCCTGGTAGTCTTCCACAGCTGCCGTAAAACAAATATGAAAAGAATTCAAACAGTTAGCACAAAATACTCTTATAGACTTTTTCTTTTTTCCCCCCAAACAGATTTTCTTCTTTTCATGAGATAAAAACCCTCATAATTAACTGTAACACTGAGCTTAACTAGGTAAAATATTCTTTACATTAATCATACCAAATAATACACCAGAATGTCGATGTAGTACCTCATCTGGCTCACGATACATCCCAATTCATAGATCATAATGTGTGACATTTGTAGGTCATATTGCACAAAATAAAGAGAATTAAAATCCACTTAGAAGTTAAGGAGGCTCACAAACAGTCATATCCAAGACAAATTAATCTCATTCCCCTCCAAATGAACGTGTTTGAGTTCAGGAGTATTATGACTAAATGGTCAGAAGTAACCATGGCCATAAAAAGCATTAAAATATGTGAACGTATCCACATATACATTAACATAATGATGAGAGGATGGCAGCAGCCACACCCTTCTAATGTGGAGTCAACCAATAAGATCACTGTCTCCATGATCATGACCAATAAGATCATGATCATCATCATCTAAACAGGATGCAAGTGAGATACAGTATGGATGGCAAAGCTATATTTCAAGCTACTGCAGTGCTATTAGCAGCAGGTCTACCATCTAAAAGAAGGGAACCACTGAAGGTCTGCCAGCATGATAAGGACTAGCGACAGTGGAACATTGAGAACTGACCTTCAAGTTTTCTACTTGCAAAAATGGCAGGTTATGCTGCTCATGTTAATGAACCAGGTTATTGCCCCATTATCGCCCACCGGGACCTGATGCTACACCTAAGCCACAGCCCTAGTTCTTGACGGACCCTAACCTAGCTGAAGACATTATTATGCTGTAATTAAACCTAGGGACAACATTTATATGCAGTTGGCAGAGGAGTAGTACTTCTTTTGAAAAACTGAGAAGTGCCTGTAAAACAACAGATCTGACCCTGACCTTGAGCACATTTTGGTTGACGACCCATCAGATGATCATTCTGTGCAGGTTTCTCTAAAATCTGACCAATACTCTAGGAGTAGTAGGAATTTTCTTTGAATTTTGGACAGAAGGACACCTAACCACTGCATTAGCTTATTGGTCCTTCAGCCAGATGAGCTACAAACACAATATTTAATGTATCACACTCTCGACTGATCATCTGATGCTGTGTTTTGCCTCAAGATTTTCAAGTTAAATTTCATACTTAAAAACAAACTGATTTATTTTTTCCTGACCACAAGTGCTAACTATGGAATAACGAAAAATATGTAAGGTTGTTTTGGGGGTGAACTGTCACCATAGTTTTATTTCAGCACACACATTTTAATGCAGTTTCACTCAAATTGTGGAAGCAAATAGGATACATTTCTTTAAATTCAAAGATGTGCATTGTGACTGCTTCCTAATAAGCCAGTCTCTTAGAAAGAGAAGGAAGCTGTAGGCCGATTACTGTAGTTTCTTGTAATCGAGAAGATTTTGTTACCTTTCTCATAGTCCTGATTGAGGATATAGGCCTCTGCTCGGTCTCGGAGGACGTTGGCATTGCGGGGGTCTCTCTGGTGGGCCTCTGAACACACGTCTATTGCCTCGGTGGCCAACTTAATCTGGAATTAATAAGATACAAAAGAGAAAAGATTAAAAACTACAACTGAACCTGAGCAAGAACAGTGTGTTTTTAACTCAGTGGTAATTAGAGGTTTAACATCATCTTAGCAACGGAAGAGAAAAAAGGTGACCATCATTTGGCCAGAACCTTTATGAGACCTCTCGAGACCTGTGTCCACACATGGGGATATTACAGTTGCCTTTTCTTATACTTCATTCTGCTCAACATAGGCCTGTTGCATCACACTCAGGAGGTTAAATATGAAGACACGTTCACTCTCTCACCTTCACAAAACAGAAGCAGATCCTCTCTTTGGCCAGGTTAGTGTAGTACACCACATTGGGCTCTGTCTTCATTACTGATTCGTATTTTTCAATGGCTTCCTGATACCTAATGGTCGACAGAATTTTGATTAGGAGATGAAATTAGCTTTCAAGTGAGTGTCAGAGGATCACAGACAAGATTTAACTCATTAACACGCCAAAACATATTCCATCTCACAAAGATATGATGCATACAATACAAATTCAAAGACGCATTTTGAAACACTCATTTCCATGCAGAGAGAAGGGAAGTGCATCAGTCCAACAGATGTACTGACCTCTCTGCCTGAATAAGCTCTTCTGCTGAGTCCAACTGCTTGCTGAGCTTTTTCACCTGTTTGTAATGACTGAAGCACTCCTTGTCGTCTTGGTCAAGTTTCAGACACTCTCTGATGTGGCTGCATGGAAACAGACAGACACAGTGAGAAGAGTGAGACTTTATTTGCATGGCTGTGCTGAGGAAGCCAGAGTAGTTTGTTTATCCCACGAGCATAGCTCACTTGAGTGACTCATGGTGATCCCCGAGACTGTAGTGCAGCATGCTGAGCTTCAGAAAGGCAGCGCGGTTATCATTGCGCAGCCTGGTTGCCGGTGTAAGATCCTGTATGGCTTTCTGTGGATCCCCCATTCGGATGTAGCATTCAGCACGAAGCTCCCGCGAGTTTGGATCCCAGGGAGAGATCTGGGGAAAGATGGAAACGAGCAAGCCAGTGCTAACAAATTCAGCTCAGCAGTAAAGATGAACATGTTTTCTTCCAAATACTAAAGTGTTGAGACATTAAAATCACAATTTCAATCAATATTTATGCTATTTTTAATCGAACAAACATCTTTATTGTTAAGATTCTGATCTGACAATACAGAGAGGATGCCTACCTCTATAACTCGCTCCAGCACAGTGATGGTGGCGCTGTAGTCTCCTTGGTGGTATTTACCATGGGCCTCCTCCTGCAGCTCCTCCAGCTCGTTTGCTTTCATCCGCTGGTCCTCAGCTTCTTCGTGGTCTGGGGACCGCTGCAGCTGCAATAGCAGATAGCTTTCCCATTTAATGATATGTATTATTCTGGCAAACACACACAAGAAAGTGATTCAAGACTGTAAAAGTAGCATGTTATTAAACCTACCACTGCTTCAAAGTCCTCCCTGGCCTCCTGTGTGTTACCCTGCTTCAACAGGATATTCCCTCTTTGCAAGCGGGCCTGAAAATACAAAGAGATGATGAGACAGGATGACGTGAGGACTTGAAAGAGAGAGCATAAGAGCTGGAATATGCCAGGTGCATAAGAAGAAAATAAGGATTGTTGGGTATTGAGTGATCGAGTGAACCTACAGCCAAGAAATCAGGTTTGAGTTGGATAGCTCTGGTCAGATCTGGCAGAGCAGATTTGGATTTTCCCATGGCCAGGAACACTGCAGCTCGCTTATAGTAGGTCAGATAATTCTTGGAGTCTCCCTCTGGAAAATGTCAACATCACAAATTTATTTTAATTTTGACAAGGCAACAAACATCAGCTTTCAAACTCCGAACAACCTTAATCTACAAAAACACACCTTTCTCGCCTGTAAAGACAGTTTTGCTGCACTTAAGGCAGAAAACGGACATCATTAGGGCACAGATGCAGACTGAAAATGTCAGCCAGTGCTGAGGACATAAATGTGTGTCAGTGTGTGTAACCTTACCCACAGCAGAGTGGTAGTGGGACAAGGCTTCAGCCAGCTGACCGGCTGCCAAAAGTTTGCGGCCCATCTCCAAGTGGTGCTCGATCTCTGCCTGAGTTGCCCCTAAGACACCTGTAACATAAAACAGGGCTTAAACCTCGCTGGAAATACACTGCTGACAAATACTGGGAAAAAAATTATAGGGTTTGTCAGGCTCTTATTCAGATTTACAACTTTTTTCACATTAATGACTGGTATCACCATAGTGACAAATATCAAGCTGCACATGCAAATTTGAAAAAAAAAAATAGGATAAACATTAATTTAATGATATTTAATAAAGCAGCTGTACCTATTTTTTTTTACATTAAGCTAAAGGAAGAAATACACCACTTCTAAATAAATATTTTTTTTATGATTTTAATATCAAGGTGAAAAATAATCTCAATCTGATTTGGTATTTTACTTACTTTAATAGCAAAGACAGACATGTCTGTCAATTTCTCAATATATTTTCCATTAAATATCCTCAGTCACTGCATATTAATACCAGGGTTGCATAAATTGTGACATTCTGGACAAATACCAGTGATTAAAATAACAATAATCAACAGCCAGTTTTTTGCATGTGCATATATTTTGCTGAACTTCATTCCCCTTTATTGTCCTTTGAACATTTAGCCAACGCAAAACTTATACAGCAAAGCAAGAATCAGTACATTACATCTCATTTGCAGCTGATATATAGCTGCATCCCCAATGATTACCAGAAATTAAAATGACATACATGATTACAGAGGATTTTATCTAGAGCTGAAATGACTGGTCTCCTGACACCTTGCCAAAAAAAACTTAAGTTCTCTGCTTCTCAAAAAGTCAGAATTTACTGCTTCTCTCTTTTCGGTATAAGAATTTCCCAAGTTATTATTATATTGTTAAACTTGTGTTAAGTTTAGGCTTTTCTTCACACAGGTTATAGTGGCTCAACTATGGCAAAAATCATAACCACGGTTATTTTGGGAAATATTGAGATCACAGTCATTTAGTATGTTTAATCACAGAGCTTGAACAAATTTTGGATTTCAAAAGATCATCTGCTTCTATCTGACACTATCCCTTGCATCCTCTTCTGTCACACCAATCCTCTCCAGGTCCTCCTTCTCTACACCCATGATGCTTCTCTGTTGTCTTCCTCATCTTTCTCCTCCTGCCTGATAGCTCCATTTCCTGTGTTCAATGTTTTCACTGTCCCCAGAGCTGTGGGAAGGGCACTGAAGTTGGGGCTGCTGAAGTGTGCGTGCATGTGTGTCGAGGGGATAATAGGCTGTAAGGCGTACTTCAGACACATAACAACTTGGACTTATAGTTTTTATCATTTCATTCATATTGTCAAATTTTAATATAACTGTATAATGAATGCTAGTCTTGCTGCTACGAGACCCTGCTGCACATAGCACACGAGAACAGCCAAATCTGAACCGGTCTGTCCAGCTAAACAAAAATATAACGGATTACGCACAATATTTTAACAGCATAGACACAACACAGCCACACATAAGACAGAAAAACTCATCATGACAAGAATAAAATATGCCAGTCTTGTAACTTCAATGTCCCTTTAGACACAGCAGTCCAGAACATACAATAAGCCTGTTTACACAACGCTGACTAGAACCTATCCAAGCATGCACATTACTTTACCAGCCCAAAAAAACAGTTTTCACAGCATACAGTATAGGTATATGTCCTTTTGCAGCAAAGGTATTCTTTTTAAACTACAGTTTGATAATAATGATAAACTGCTCAGTGGCAGCTCATAATAACCCAAAACTTTACTTTAATCTGCTCCAGTTATAATACTCCAAATGTGACTTGGTGCTCAGAGGTTTAGGCAATAAACTTTCTCATTAGGGCCACTAATGTCCAAAATGTTCAAAACATCTGAGGAGATTCATCAGACATAGATGTGCAAGTTTCTTTTGTATAGTTTTGTAGTGGAGCCTAAGCATGTTTTTAATCACTGCAAGTCAGAGAATGATCACTGGAATGACACCTGATATCAGTAAACAAAGGGATAACTGCAGCAGCCTCTATGAAGACAGTGATAACGTGCCTCTTCTATTGTTCTCTTTTTAATCATGTTTTCATGCCATTGTGATGCTTGTGAAAACTAATAGCTGATCTCTTTCTGAGTGACACACCGTTCCTAGGTACTGGTGACTAGGCAATGTTATTTGATGCCTGGCAATATTTAAATAAAAAGGTCATAGTTTATTATTCTTACTTATTTATCACAAGTTTTTAAAAAACATTATATTGCTTAAACTGTTTTAGCACATTTTATTTATCTATTAATTTTTTTGTATTTGACAGGGTATAATGAAGCACCCCCAGGACCCCTGCTTCCCACAGCCTTGGCTGTCCCTCCTCTGCATATGTCCAAACATCTCAACCTGAGCTGTCCCTCTGATGGACTCATTTCTAATCCTGTCCGTCCTGCTCACTCCCAGTGAAAACCTCAGGATCTTCACCTCTGCCACCTCCAGGTCTGCTTCCTGATTGTTTTGGTTTTTTGTTTGTTTTTTTGGTCAGTATCACTTTCACTTTTACTGCTATCCTTCAGTCACAAATCACTCATGACAGCATTGCACGGCAACTGTTTGATCTCGCTAATCTTTTGAAGTTCTTCATAGCTGGACACAGAAATTGCAGTTGAAATAAAAAATGAACTGCAGAACCCTAACACAGTAAATGCAGGCAGTGTTGGGCCGTGATGACAGGAAAGGAGGGCCCTGTAAATCCGCGCTACGTCCCTGTCTGCACACATACTTTCTTAAAACACCTTTGAAAGGGTTTAGTTTGATCTTAGACGCCGAATTATTTTTGAAACACAGTAACAACGCTGGCGGTGACATTCAGAACAGCTTCGGGGGTTAATGTCACTAATAAGCTGACTCCACGGGTTTGGTGAACTTTTAGCAGCTAAAGCCAAAAAACGAAGCTCCTATCTCCGTGTGTGTGTGTGTGTGTGTGTGTGTGTGAGGAGGTTGCTGAAGGCTGGTAATGTGAAGCGAGTCTTACCGTCCAGCTGGATGTCCAGGAGGACACAGAGCAGTGACAGGGAGCACAGGACCCCGCTGAGCCCGGCCCGCCGACACGGCTCCATCTCTAACCCCACTCACGCTTTAAAACCGGAACCAGCGAACTTCACAACTCTGCGTCCACGTCGACCGAACACGCCTTTCTGTTTCATTGGAATCTGGATATTATTTATTACACCCTCATTGCTTTCTCCTCTGCAAAACAGCTACGACGGTGTATTTATGGTCCCGCTCGGACAGGATTCCGTGTGGAAATGTGTCACGTCGCTGAAAGGTTCCTTCTCCCCCCTCCAAAAAAAAAAATCAACTCGCGTTTGTGTCTGAAGCCTTAATTTTATAGACTTAACTTAAAGTTAAAACAAAGAGAATGAGAAGCCGAACAGCTGACTGGCTTTACACTTTGTAAACCAAGCCTCGCCCCCCCCTCGCTATCGCCGTCCCCGCCCGATCTGCCCTACATTTCCGTGGTTGGTCCACTCGGCGCACATCCGTGTTTGTCTAGAAACGTGGGCTGCTCTTATTGGAGAGATTATTTTAACACTAATGGCACTCCCACCATATCCTTGCATGGACGATACTGCAACCGAGCATCACCAGAGGGCACGGAATCCTCAGCGGTAACGCGTTACAGGTTGTTATGTAATGTCAATAACTTGAGGACCGGTTGAACCGCTCACTTCTGTTTCAGAGCAAATCGAAAACATAAACACCGACTTTGTATGGAAGACCATTCCTGCCAAACTGAAACACAGATTGATAGATAGATAGATAGATAGTCCGTTCCTGGCATATCAACACTCGAAGAAATGATGGTGAAAGACTGCAGGGAAGGGGCTTGATTTCCAAAATATATAATGAACTGGTTGCTGAATCTCAAGAAACATCAGTAAATAAGCTTGAGTCCTGGAGAGAGGACCTACAGGAGAATATCTCCATTGAGGAGTGGGAGAGGGCACTACATCCATGAATCTTCTCTGTGGTCTTCCTCTTCTCCTCCTGCCTGGCAGCTCCATCCTCAACATCCTTTGTCCAGTATATCCACTATCCCTCCTCTGCCCAAGTCTAGATC
>VUQH01041890.1:16583-42199 GCA_015106775.1 Etroplus canarensis | reverse complement strand
ACTTCTGAGAGACTCTGCCTCTCTAAGACAACCCTTTTATAGCTAATCATGTTACAGACCTGATATCAATTAACTGAATTACTTGCTAGATGTTCTCCCAGCTGAATCTTTTTGAATTTTCTTGCTTTTTCAGCCATTTGTTGCCCCTGTGCCAACTTTTTTGGGACCTGTAGCAGGCATCAAATTTGAAATGAGCTCATTTAGTGGATGAAGGTGTACAATTTCCTAGTTTGAACATCTGTTATCTATGTTCTGTTGTGAATAAAATATTGGCTCATGTGATTTGAAAGTCTTTTAGTTTTCATTTTGTTCAAATTTAAAGAATGTCCCAACTTTTCTGGAATTCAGGTTGTACGCAGACTGGACTGAAAATGAATGAAAAAGCAGCCAGTGTCCAAAGAAAAACTTTGCAAGACCTTTAGAAAGTCTGGAGAACTATTACTCAAGACCACTTTTAAAAAACCAAACATCAAACTTTGACTGCTTGGAAGCTAAATATAAAGAAATGAGGGGTGGATCGTGACCTTTGCATAGCACCGTAGATGTGATATTTTACTTTCAAATGCACAATGATGGCAAATAACGACAGACACAAAGTCTGGTGTCATTATTAGTGTCTTTATTTCAAATAAAACCTAATGCTCAGCATCATTGCTTTCAGACATCTATACAAACTGTAGTGATATTGTGTCAGCAACACTGGATAGATCTGGATTTACATTCATTGAGCTCTCACTCCAGAAAAAAAAAACCCCAAATCATATATGAAAAGGCTGGAAGGCACAGGTCTGGACATACTAATGAATAATATTGCTATCATTTCTGCCAAGCCATCATCCAACAGTTTTAGTTTGTAAAGGCATCATTAGTGCAGTCCCAACACAAAGACAAGACTAAAACTGAAAGTGTTACTGTTCCTCTGATCTCCTGCTTTTTATAATTTTACAAAAGACAACATAAACATCACAGTGATCAAAATCTGTGATTAAGTAGAGCTGGAGTCTGTACTATTACTTGCATAATATTTTTACTATGAGCACAATGGTGACGCAGCTGCTGTAATTCAAACATGCTCAGAACATAGTAGATGCTTGGTTTTAGTTATTGCTGGTTTTCTATTTTTAAAAAAACCTCTGAAGCAACAACAGGCACAATATCTATATAAGGTCTGGACAACCAGGCAACATTCAACTGTGGTGAGTAAAATGTGACAACTGTTGTTAACTGTCTGGTTTAAAAAATGCTTTCATAAGGATCAACAAAGAAAAAATAAAGACCAGTGGTGGAGGAAAAGATGTACGAATGATTAGGCTTCTATTTAAAGTTATAGAGTGCCCAGTGTAAAGAGTAAAAAGGCCAGAGAATAGTTTAAAAAACACACACAATACAACTCTGCATTTTAAGTTTGTTAAACAAAACTTGAATCCAAGTTTCATCATGTATAGCATATAAATTATGATTCTGGATATATCATTATGTTACAACTTGCAGTACCTTAGTGTCAAGACAAATACATTCATTCTCTTATATTAAGATTTTATGCTTGCTTATTATTAATCATCAAATGTTATTACTTCAGAGACAACAGTTCAGCACTCTCGAATCTATTTGACCCTGAAACTAAAAAAGTGCATATGCTATAAGACCTCCATAGAGATACTGTCTTATAATACAAAGCGAAAACAGTATATACACAAACAAGAAACAGAATAAGTCCTTAAGTAGAATTATTTTCTTTCCAGATACATCACTTTACACTGGTTTGGCAGCATTCAGGGATTGCAGGATACTGGGTTTCTCCTCAATGACGCGCACCAGCAGGTTGTCTATGTACTCTTCCAGCTCAACGATCTTGGCGTCCTTCATGGTGAGGTCAGTTTGCTGCTTCACCACCATTGTGATCAGCTCCTCCTGCGTCAGCTGAGTGTAAGGTCCACTTTCCACTGAGTCGATTACCTGAATGGCAAGTAAATAAGATTATACAGTAAATGTCTTTTAATTAAAACAATGACAGATTAATTAAAGCAACTAGAGAAAAAACTCTTCTCAGTATTAAAACTTAATCTTTACTTTTATGTCAAAACTGATAAAGATTCCAGAAAATACTTTTGGTGTAGGCTGCCAAAGATCTTAGATATGTATTCACCTCAGAGTACCAAATGGCATTTTTTTTTCATTAAGTTAGTTAAAAAAATACACTACTTTTAAATACATATAAGGTAGATTGTGTTACAGGGTAAAAAGAGACTTTATGTGACCTGGCTGAGAATTCATTCTCCAGCAAAAGAGAGTTAAGTCAATGGTATTTTGGTGCCAGTATATTATGCCACCATGACAGTACCTTTAGCTTCCCTGGTGTGCTGTCCTGGACCTTGATTTCTTTCATAACATGGGGGCTCTGGCTCTCAATTGTGCTCATAGGCTTCACGGGATGAGGCCTGTAAATAAGAGGATATGTTACTCTAATGACCTTGAATCTTACAGATTAAGTAGAAGAACAGGTACTGAAACACCACAGAAAACGATGAAGAAATATTTTATCCAGGAGAGAAATATGAAACAATCTCATGATGTGTTTTTTCATCTTCCACATCGTTTCATTGTGATCGAAGTGCAATATTCAGATTGAAACCAAGTATGAGGAAAGTTGCCAAGAAATCACAGCCTGGAAAGAGCAGCCACACCACAAGGTAAATCCCAATAGCCTATTTGCTTCCCAGTACAACAGCACCATGTGCAATAGAGCATGTTCCTAGGTAAATCAAGACCAACAGTCCTCAAATGTAAACTTTGTAAATAGCCTGGTCAATCTCACCTGCGTGAATTTATGGCTAGCCCGCTTCCATTGCTATTCTGATTACTGACAGGCTGAACCTCAGAGGGTGAGACCCAAGCTCGCAAAGGTCCCTTTCCCTCAGAAACACTTTCTGGTTCCTCCATAACTACTTGAAGGGGTGCTGAGGCTTCAAAAAAATGTCTGGTTCCAAAAGGATCCTCTCCTTCATTAAAAAGGTTCTGGGTTTTCACATCAGTGTGAGGCTTTAGTGGGACATCTCTGAAACCTTGACTGACCATGGGTAAGTTGGTTTCTTCTTTAAATTCTGGTATTTGTTGAGAGGGAGTTGTGGATGGAAGAATCTTCTTTCCTCGTTGTGAATTCTTTCTTTGGAAAACAGGACTGCCTGCTTTTGTATCATCATCATCTGATTTCCTGTAGTTACTGTGTTTGTTAAAATCACTGCCATTAAAAGCAGCAAAAGTATCTGTAGGTTTGTCTTTACTGAAAATGTTATCGAAATTATTTGGTGTCATGCTTTGATCTTGAGGTGTTTGCTCTTTCAATACATTGTCAGTAAAAAGATAATCTACTTCTCGGTTCTGCTTTGACTGTGCCCATGGATCTGTGGAAATGAGCTCAGAGTTGGGGAATGGGTCCAACTCTGCAAAGTTCTCCTTTGCCTTTTTGTCCATGCTGCTCCCAAGTGAAGTAGACAATGCTGGAAGGTTACTGTTCACAGCAGATTCTTGTTCCTGTGTTGGCTCTTTGGCGCTCACCCTTTGTCGGGGTTTAGCAGTGGGTACTTCTTTGTTCATGGTGGCTTGCGCTTTCCTTTGATCATCTGATGGAGCTGTATCCCTGTCCATTTGGCTTGATCGGGACGCAGGTGTGGTTGGGGGTTGCAGTGCCTTTCTTGCTCCATCTCCAGACAACCCTCTGCTTGAGGTGTTAGTTCTTACAGATGTTGGGACTGCAGGTTGACTAGGTGTCACAAGAGACTGTTGAGCATTGTTGTTATTTTTTCTTTGGCTGAAATCTGCTGGTGATTGAGGGAGTGGTGATGCTGCTTGTTTAGGAGGAGCTGGGGCTGCTACTTTTTTTGTTGACACAGGTTTTGCTTGAGAATGTCTCATGGCAGGGCTCTCCAGTGAGACAGAAGAAGTGGGACTTGATTTATGCTCCTCTGGACCATCCACACTCATCTCAGGACCCAAAAGTTCAGGTGAAGCATCCCTATATTTTTGATTGACCTCAGCAATTATATGATCCCATCGAGTTTGCCCTTGCACTCCATGTCTTCTCTTAGGAAAGAGGGTTTCATAATCAGGAAGTGGTAGGGACATTTTTGTGCCCGGTTGTGATTCATCTGTCTCTACATAAGCAGGGTTTTGAATTTCTCTAACAGTAGAAAGATTTCCTCTTGTTTGGCTTCCATACGAGGGTGGCAGGAGGACTTTTCTCTTCTGATTCGCCATGGTGGGTGACGATCCCTCAGATCCCACAGATGAGAAATTCTCTGTGCTGCCACAAGGAGAACCACATGGACTTTTATCCTGTGGAGCTGCAGATGAGTGGATGCTGGCGAAAGTATCAGGGGACCCAGATGGAACACTACTGAGGGAGGACTCAGAGTTGGTTGGGGAAGGACACAGCTGACTGGGGGTTTGGAATTCAGCAGGTTCAGGCTCCAACGATTGAGCCAATCTGCCAAGGAGTGAAAACACAGGCCTACAGGTCAGTGTGACCATAACATGTCTGTCACTGTCACTTTCACCAATGCAAAACCCATCACCAATTTTACCAGCAGATAACATATCAACAATTAGGTAACAAAGCCAATAAATTTCCATCTAAAGCCTCACATAATATAGCACCAAGTTCAATACTGAATACAACCAATAAAATCTTCACAAGTTCAGCTTACAAGGGAGTCAAGGCTTTGCACTAAAATGGTTTGCTAGTATTATCAAGTATTATAAAATGGTCCAGTTTTCAATATCAACAGCCGGCATACAGATGAAGCAGCTGATATTTACAAGTTTTACAGTTATGGTTTCTGTGTAATGACGGTACACAACAATGACCTCATCCTTTTTAGATCACACTATGCAGAGCAAACACTACAACAAAATTTCAAAAAGAAAATCTCAACTAAATGATACATCTGTCATGGCCAGTGTTACAATCTGTAATTGCTCAAATATTTTGGAAATCAAGGATTACTGTAACAATAGTGGAAATAAAAAAAATCTCAGAGACCTACCATTATGGTTCAGATATACAAATCCCAGTCCAATCCAGTCCACAAACAATGATTAACAAGTCTAAAACAATATTAAAAATAACATCTAACAGCCAGGACATCCACACAGAAAGCAACACTATGGCTCAGTCACTCCTTAAGAGCTCAACTTAGTCTACAACTTGTTCCACAACATCTTTAAACCCCACCCACATTCTCATTTGTCCAAAGACCAAACCGGTTCCACCGGTTTGTCTACTGTCGGGAGGATGCAGTTTAGCATTTTGGCAACTCATGACATGAGCAAAAACAGATAAGAAGGTTGCATAATTTCCAGGTTTCAGTGTTCATAAGCATGATGTACAACAAAAACTGAATAATCAGAAACACGTGATTTAGTTTTCTGAGATAATATTTCTATCTGATATGTGTCTCTTCAGTATGGAAAATAAGGAAGAGGAAATTTTTTGTGTGTGTTTTGCAGTTAGTGTTGGGCATTCTTTAGTTAAAGGCAGTATGTGCAATTTCACTTTTAGGACTTTTGAAAACAATATTAAAATTCCACTCAAGGAGATCTAAGCATAATGTCATGACAAGCAATTAATAGTAGCCCTAGTGTCATACCCTGAGTAACAGTGACATTATGACATACAATTAGTGCAGAGTGAGTGGTTGTGAGTGCTTTGTGCAACTTAATGAGAAGAAGGCTTACCTGGGTTTGACTGCAGACACTTTTGCAGTGCGGCTGAGGAAGCCCATGGCAGACAGGGGTTGTGGGTTGCTATTGGATTTCTGATTATCAGATGGGCTTACATTGCTGCTAAGAGGATGATCTGATCTGGGGGTAATGTCCTCAAAAGGGTTGGTGGAATAATGGGAGACAGGTTGATCAGGATCTCTTGCTTCCAAATGAGGGAATGGGGTGGGTAGCTGCCCCTCTTTAGCTTGTTGCTGTACCTCCTCCTTTTTCTCATCCTTCTTTCTGATCATTCCAAACAGGGACGACAGCCTGTCACTCATGGAGGCCTCCTCCTGACGTTTCTGCTCCTCTGCTTTGCGACGCTCCTCTTCAAGCCTTTGATTTTCTGCTGCTTCCATCATTTTGCGTTGCTCTTCTTGCTTTCTCCTCTCTTCTTCCTCCATCTGTTTCTTCCTCCTGGCCTCATCTTCCAGGAAGCGTCTTTTCCTCTCCTGTTCCTCTTGCTGTCTGTGCTCCTCTTCCTCTTGCAGCCTTCTGAGTTGTACCCTGTGTTTCTCCTCTTCCTCCAGCCTCTTTGCTTCTGCTATGCGCCTTTCTTCTGCCTGTCTTCTTTCTTCCTCCTCTTGATGGTGCTGTTGTTCTTGTGATGCTCTATCAGTGGACTCGCGCTTATGGGACGGAACAGTTACACTTTTGAAGGGATCTGCAGAGAGATCGGATGTGTGTTTGCGGACATCCTCCAAAGAGCCTTGGCCTGAGCTGTTCAGACTGAGTGTAGATCCACTCTTTGGTTCTGTCTCCTCAGTATACACGTGGCTGCCATTGATGCACAGGTTGTTTGCATCATTGTTGCTCTGCTTGGAGCGGCCAAGCAGGGCAAATGGACCTGAAGACACCTTGCTGTCAGAGCTACCTGTTCGCTTGTGTCCCAGGAATTTAAATTTCTTTTTAACTGTGGGAAGAGAGAAAGTGATGATGTCATTTTTGACATGCAAAACAATTGTATAACTTGCCCTGGCAACAGTAAACAGAAACGAGTATAGAGGTCAAATTACCATCAGGAGAGTCTACATTGAGGCCAGATGAGCGGCTGCCACTGAGAGATGAATTCTTCTCAGGCAGTGTCCCCAGTGTAGACATGGACTGTGAGATGTTACGCTGTAAGTTTGATTTGGGTGCAAAGAGGGTTTTGAGCTTAGATTTCTTTTTTGTTCCTGGAGATTGGTTAAGTGACTGTGCATCAGCCTCTCCCTCACTGTCTGTGAGGACCTGGCCGACAGAGGGAACAATTGCTGAAGCCGAGTCAGAGAAACCATCCTTTTTCTTCCCACGCACTTTGTCCTTCAGCTTGGAAATGCGGGAGCGTGGTTTGTCCTGCATGGAAAGGTCAAACATGCTAGCTGACATGTTATTTCTCATAAACTGGATATCTAGCAGCACCTCTCCTCGCGCCTTGTCCTCTTTTCCGGTCTTATCCACCAGTTTGAACCATCTGCAAAAGCCAGAAATAATGAATTAGATGTGTAAAAATTAAAATCTTTGAAGATCACAGGATTTTTATTTGTTTTAGAAATAATGAACATTTTACATTTTAAATAAACACTTTTGCTAGTATGAATAGCTTATTACAATTAAACAAATCCAAGATAATTTCAAAAAATAAAAACACATCTGAGACACCTTTTTATGATGTAAAAAATAATTTTAGACTAAAAGATCTAATTTATTTATGCCTTTGCATATATACACACCCCTTCAACAACAGTCCACACAAACATACACCTTCAACATTCAGCTACAGTAAATGCATGCCCATACATACAAACACCTGCAACCACAAAGGTATTATCATCGTTTGATGTTTTTTAAATATTGCATTTTGAGAATAAAGCTGATATACCATTTCAATGTGATTCTCAAAATCTATTCTCTCACTCTGCCAACCCTGTACTATTTCTACTTCTTACAGCTGCTCCCTTTTTGGGGTTACCACAGCTGATCATCTATCATCTACCTCCATCTCATCTGATCCCTTGCATCCTCTTCTGTCGCACCAACACTCTTCATGTCCTCCTTCTCTTCATCCATGAACCTTCTCTGTGGCCTTCCTCTTTCCCTCCTGTCTGGCAACTCCATCTTCAACACCTTTACCAAATATATCCACTGTCCCTCCTCTGCACATGTTCAACCCATTGCAGCCTTGCCTCTTTAACTTTGTCTCCAAACTAATTATGTATACAAACTCAACTTTGTCTCTAAGCTGCTTAACCTAGGGGGGTCCTTCTGACCTACTCATTTCTAATCCTGTCCATCTTGGTCACTCCCAGAGAAAATCTCAGCATCTTCAACTCTATCACCTTCAGTTCAGCCTGCTGTCTTTTCGTCAGTGCCACGGTCTCCAAACCAAATGGCAGGTCTCACTACTGTCTTGTAACCCTTCGGTCACTTGTCTCTACTCACTTCACCCTGCCTGCAGTCTCTTCTTCACCTCTCTTGCGCTCTGTCAGTTGCTTTGAATGGTTGACTCCAGGTATTTAAACTCATCCACCTTCACTACCACAACTCCCTGCATCGTCCCTGTGAAATATGCACTAATTGTATTGGATAAGCAGAATAAAATGAATGGATAGATGTTTTGTTCTATGTAAATATTGTCGGTTTTTTCCTCACAATAAAAAAATTGATGGAAATTATTTAGCATAACACGTTTTTAAATGTTTTTACTTTGAAGAAAACCCTCTAACTGATTTATGTATTTAAAAATGTTGCAGGCCTTTGTAGCCCATTGAGTCCAAATTCTCACAACACTGCATTAGAGATGAAAAAAAATCAACCAATATATTTATTTTTATTATAGTGTTTAAGTAATTTGTTGAGCTAAATTTAAACACTTTCTTTGACTTCAGCTTCTAAAATTTTTTGCAGTATTTAATTTTAATTTAAATTGGTTTGCTGTGTGCAGTGTCAGAAAAACCTGTTTTTGGTCACGAGGTTACTCTTTTATACAGTAATTTGATTTTGGGTGGTCATATCAAAATGCCATGGAAACTTCAGCAGAGCTCGAATGAGGTTATATGTATAATATATACAGAAGAAGGAAAAACAACAAATTGGAAAGATATCCTGAACAAAAATGAGCAGATTTTTAACAACAGTGACTTCAAATGCTTCAAATCTACTGGCATTCATCTGCCATTTCTAGGACTGACACTGATAGGTGTCATTAACTATTGCACAGCTCTTTTTAGTTCCTGTTTGAAGTACCATGCCAAATGCTGATGAAGCCTGACAATTACAGCTTTGTTCAGGCTCCACCCTCGTGTCCTCTTTATTGCACAGGATCAGCTCTTATTGTCTGTAAGGGAAAGGTAAGAGCGTTCTGGAGAGGCCTGTTTAAAAGCCAAAACAAGCAGTTAGTGCCATTGCATACTGACGCTCCGTGTTTATACATTTCAAACCAAAGCCATTATAAGGGCTTTCCTCAAACTTTGCTATTATTAGATGCACTAATACTACAGTAGACACGCCTATTTTGTCAAACCTTTCCCCTTTTTAACCTTTTTGTTCCACAGCACATTCCTCTAAGTGTTTCATGTGAAGTAAAGGCCACTGTTTCAGTACATTTTGTACAACAGTGTGCGAACCTTATTAAAGTTCAATCTGTCCTTGTATGATACAAACTGAAGTCAACTAAAGCTATCTACTGTCGTACAAAACTTTGCGTAGAACTAATCAGGCACTAATCTGTAATTTAAATGGAGTTTATAGCCACCATATTTATTTCAGTGTCACCTTGCAGACATGCAGACTACACTCTCGTGTGGGTAACAGCCATGGGAGGAAAACATTCCTCAAACACACAGGGAGGTGCTGTAAAGTATGTGATGTAATGAAAGTTAAATTGACTCTAATTCAAACATTCCTCACTCCCACCCTAAACCAAGAATGCCAAAGCAAACAATCGCTAACCTAGTCAAACCACAAGGACACAAAGATAACACTTTCACAAGCCTGTCAAGAAATAGTTCTGTATTCTTGTCTTCATCAATTACAGCAGGGTGTGCACTAAGATGACTGCAACGACGCAATGGATTAATATGGGAATTAACAGACTGTCAGGGTGTTCCGAGTTCTGTATTGTTTGCGCACATATATAAAGCCTCGTCCCTGACGCATGTGCCGACTGGTCTTGCTGGACAGGTTCTCTCTGTTAACTGTCGAGGATACCTCTCTTTCATGTGTAATAATTAACAAACTTACCACGCTTGCTCAGCCTGTGAAGTAAGACCAGAATGGATTCAGCCAATTAAAAATAAAGAATGAAAGCAGTAAAACATATGGATTGGCTTAATCTGAAATTGCTTAAGAGGATTCTTTGTAATGTTTGGTATACTGGACATTAAATTTCACATAGATAGGAAATGCTACAGTGTCAATGCTGTTCTCTTTGCTTACAAAATATTGTGACTCAGGCGTCTGAACACATGAACCCAAATCTGAGAACTGGCTCTGCAACAGTTGGAACTGGTCCAATATTCTGCCTGCATGCTAAGAGAAAATGGACAATGTCCGAGAACACTGCTCAGTATTGCCATAATGATTCAACTGATGTGCAAATTAGCTACACAGTTCAATTTAGTGTTTCTATCTCTCTCTGCCAATTGTGGTTATACATATAAAAAAACAATATATTTCCATTACTGATACTCTTCCTGGTTTTCTTTTATTGCTTAAGAATGACTTTATATTATCATTATTCTTGAAAAAAAATAACGGGAGGAGAATAAATTGTAGTATTTAGTCTAGAGCAGCAATGTTTCCTCCATAGTATAGTGGTTTACATATTTGCCTTACAAGTGAAAGGACCCTGGTTTGATTCCAGGTGGGAACCGAAGCCCCTCTCTCCATGGATGATTGTGTCAGGAAGGGCATTTGGTGTAAAACCTATGCTAAATTACCAATGAGGATCAATCAGCTGGGGTAACCCCTTGGGTAGAATACAAGGAAGCAGCTGAAGGCAAATTTCTGTCTGGAGCAGCGACAGTACTGATTATGTACCTAGTGTGTATCTTCGGCTTCTCCCTTGTATTCACCCCAAGGGGTCACCACAGCGGATTAATCTGCATTGGTAATCTGCCAGAGGTTTTATGCCGGATGCCCTTCCCGATGCAACCCTCCATGGTGAGAGGGGCTTGTGTCCCCACCTGGAACCGAACCAGGGACCATTTGCTTGCAAAGCAAACGTGTAAACCACTACAGTAGCAAAAGTCACGATGTAAACTAAATAACTTCTCACCAGGACAAGTGCTAAATTTTGGGGAATGTGCCACACTTGAGAATAAGTAGCAGACTAAACTAGCAGTTCATTTTTTCTTGTTCTTGAGAACTCATATTAGCCCTACAAGTGTGCTGTGGTCATGTAAAGTGGTGGTAGGTGGGAGCAGCTGCAAAGACTGTTTCTAATAATCATCTAGGCTTCCTAAAGAGGGGGTCTGATAAAAGATTCTTGGCGGATTTTTGTTTGCAGTTAAAGTGACAGGCTTAGTTATCAAGAACTCAAAAGACAATATACAGTTAAGTCCATAATCTTGGGGACAATGACAGTTTTTTTTTTGTTGTAATTTTGCTTCTGTACACCAGCACAAAGGATTTTAAATTAAGCAATCAAGATGTGACTGAAGTGCACTTTCAGCTTTAAATCAAGGGATTTGAAAAAAGAATTTCATAAGCTGTTTAGAAATTACAGCCACTTTTATACAGTCCCTCATTTTCAGTGGCTCAAAAGTAATACGAGAAGCTAACAATTTTAAATATGGGTTTTTTAATACTTGAATGAAAATTCTTCTCCCTTAATGGCTGCCTGAAGTCTAGAACCCACAAAACACCCCAATGCTGTGTTTCTTCCCTTAGGATGCTCTACCAGGCCTCTACTGCAGCCAGCTTCATTTGCTGCTTGCTTGTGTGTCTCTCTGCCTTTGGTGTTGTCTTCAGTAACTGAAAAACATGCTTTACTGGGTTGAGATCAGGTTACTGACTTGGCCATTGAAGAATAGCCAAAGAATAATAATTTTTATAGCTCAATCACATCTCAGTATAGCTTAATGTTAATTACTGTTAAAAAATTTAACTTTCAAAGAATCTTTGGAAGAAAGAATCTGGTATATTATAGCAATAAAAATATATAGAAATGCACTCTAATAGAGCTGCAAAAATGAGTAAATTCCAATGAATAGTAATAGTAAAATAGTCTTTTATAAACTCAACATACATATGAAGTCTTAAACCCTAATTTCAGCTCAAACTGTTTGTATTAGAGGGAAAGTGTCAGGTTCCCTTTCAGCTGCGAAACAAAGCTTGCAATATCACACCCTGTATCAGCACTACAGGGGGTAGGATAGTAATCTAACACTGCATACTTCAAGGCAAAAACAGCAACATCCAAAACCCTGCCTGCATACTGGATCTTATAGGACAGGGGGACCAGGACAATGTGGGAGAATGAAGAAGCTAAGATATGAAAAGAAAAAGGCAAAGAATGAACTTTGCCACAAACACGGCAGAAACTGAGCATACATAAGATAAGGTTTCAGATATAACCAAGTGTATGAGGTCATTCCAGCACCATATCAAGGCCCTTGGCTGAGCGATTGCTGAAAAGTCACAACCTCAAACATACTCATTCATTACCAAAGGTCACTTCAAAATTAAAGGTTACACTGTTTACCATTGTAGTCTAAAATAAACCACCTTTATTTTTAAAAAATTCTCTGACATAAGAGGGTGTGTGTCAATCTAAATTCAACGCTAAAGTGAGGTTCTATTTTGATGATTGAAACACGCATGTTACACCCATGCTGCGTCAAACCACAGATGTCAGTGTGATTCATGTAATGCATCTGGGTGTGAGAAGACATATTTCAAGCTACTAAACTGCGTTCAGGAATGCCCAGGATTAACAACAGCAGAGAAAATGATTTTAAGGCAGGCCTGGTTCATAATGCAGGACCAGTGTTTGTCTCAAACAATTCATGAAGTAAAAGTCTTCAACAAATATTCAGGGTTCGACCCATGATGACAGACAAGCAAAGGAAAGACTTATCTCAGTTTTCCAAGCAACACAGTGCGTTTTTTTCTACCAGACACAAAAAGAAGAGGAAGAGGAAGAGGACAGAGACACCACCCATGTCCATGTTTATTGTTAACAGCTTACTTTTTGGAGTTTCTGATATTTTGTAATTGCATTTCCTTTAATGTGTACACACAAAAAACTGCATGACAAGACCGAATTATTCATGCGCGTGTCTATAAAACTCAACTTGTCCAGATGAGCTCTGCAATTAAAACTCAGTAAAGTAATAAACTTAATGATTAAAATATTATTCACTGCTTTGTTTCACATAAAAAGAAAACATCCTGAATCAGTGATCTGTGTGCCTGTTTTACAAAATGTAATTCTCAATGACTTTTCATCAGTGCCATCATTTTTCTACAAACAGATTCTACTTGGATTCCTTTTAGTAAAACGACAGATCAACCTTTTGAATAGATAACACAAAGGTTAACCTGCTGTTGTTTTACCAAATCATAGTAAAGTGTTTCATACTTTGAGCAAAGTTACCATGTTATAAAAGTAGGTCATCAGATGGGTGTTGATAAAGCAGGACAGCTATGTTAACACCTTTTTAAAAGGATTTAAACAGAGCTGAAATCTGCTACTGAGGGGTAACAAAATATTTACAAAAGCAAACAAACAAATACGCAAGCTAACTATCTAGTGAGAGATACACTACCAGAATTATTTTGTGACATTTGAAAGTTTGACGACAGTAAAGGCTAGTGCTACTTTGGTTGTGACATTTTTAAGAGACCTGCTTCTTTAAGGTCTGTTTAGACTCAAACCCTCAATGGGAAACGGTGGCCTTAAGAAATACCAGCAAGAGTAAGGCGTGTAAACCAACCTGATATCTGATGACCTAACTGTTTCTCAGAATATTGCACCTGACTCACCCTTCAAAGTTTTATGGTCACCATAATACACCAAGCTCTGAAAGGGCATGGTCATTTTCAAATTGTTCATATACTGCTCTGCAACTTCTCTGAAACCCAGACTCATTATGAACTTAAAGAAGGCTTTAAGAAAACTAGTGGGTGCTTTTGTGGGACCCCAAAACAGAGGGTGAACCCCCATAATGCTAGGTCCATATAAGTGCAGTCACTTACTCCGTCTTTTTGCGAGACTTGTTGTCATGAAGATCCAGCAGGTTTATTACAGCTTGGCCCAAGAATTTGTCCAGTCCCACTTGAGCACGGTGCATTACTATGATATACAGCGTACAGCGCTCAGAGTTCCCCGGGTGGAAGAGCGGCAGGTCAAATGAAGCCTCTTCTTTCCACACCGGATCCACACATTTCTCAGCCACGGAGGTAGAAAACTTGTCTTTGGCCATCTGGATGATGGCATAGGAGTCGTTGGTGCCATTTTTGCCCTTGACTCGCAGGTTCCGAGCCTGGTGCACCGTTACCTGCACACTTGTAGGATACCACTGCTGGCTCTGGTCGGCCAGAGACATCGCTAAAGTCCGACAAGCTTAACAAAAAGTTAATCAGAATTGTCTTGAGAAATACCTAAAGAAAACGGAGGCCCGATTCACCTTTTCCTGAACTCTGTTTTTCACCTTCGGCGTCCTCTGCGGCTTTAGGTGTTGGTTACCTAGCTTGGCTTCAGTTGGGGAAGCTCAGTTTGATGTCGTAATACTTCTCTTCGAAAAGCTACGCTTAACCCTCTGATAACATTTAACTTAACACTCTGTTTGCCATTTATACGCTAATATTAACCTTGTCAGCCCAATCAAAACAGCACTGCGGTGCGACTAAATCCACCAAGAGGCTTTCATAAATACAATTCTTTCCAACTTGAGCACTTTACTTCCCTGATGTAAGGAGTTCCCGCCCATACTCTACTTAGAACTCTCTGATTGGCTAAGTTTTCTGTCACTTTTAAAAAGTCAGTCAGTGATTGGAAAGGAGGGGGGCGGGCGTTGTCAATTTGCAGACCGTTAACCAACACTGACAAGCACTGATCGGGAATCAGTTTACCCTGGGAAAAGACGTAGGAGACTCAAACAGGTCAACAGTCACCACCGAACTGAGTCCAGTGCTGGTAATTTAGCTCTTCCTGGATAGATATCCATTTTTATTTTACTTCTTTATATTCGATCTAAAATGATAAAATAAGATATAAGATTTTTTAAGGGAGGAATTATTTAAAAAGCAATTAAAATTGCATTGTAGGTTATGATGTATATAACATTTGGGATGTTTCTCAGTTTGTTTTGCAGTGTTTCTGTGCCCTTTATGGTTGTTTGGCCAGATGTTTCAGTTAATCATATGTATAAATTAAAGGGTAGGCAATATAGCTTCAGCCTATACTTTTTTCAAATTATTTATGTTAAACTGTATTTACTGAAAAATGAAAAATTGTTTTCATGACTTGCCTTTGGTTGATCGAGTTATTTTGTTTGTTTTTTTAAATAATATGTCTGAAATAAAGTTTCTAACATTACAAAAAAGTTGATTAAAAAGATATATGTAAAAATTTCTTATCCTATTACAGCATTAATTAAAAAGACAAATAATGTAATTTAATGTATCTTTTCTTATTGTCTGTTGTATAGAAATTTTTCATTTCCTTTTATTGCACATTAACTATAAATTGATTTTTTTTTTCCACCAGGTCTTTAACAACAAACTTTAAGTCATTGCAAGAAATGTTTTTCAGGCAATATCCCTTTAATAGTCTGAACGTCATATTAATAACAAAATATTTCATATTAACACAGTAATAATGGGCTTTTGTTGGCTTGTGTAATTGCAAAATAGAGTACACTCCACTGGACGTTTCGGGAAATAAAGAAGGTTTGACTATTTACAAAATGAAACATTCCATTATAAATAATTAGAGATGTGAATTACTGGAGAAAAAAAAAAAACAAGCAGCAGTGGCTTCATTCCTGGGCAACATAAATGTTATTTTGGTACACAGAAAAAAAATATACGAGAAAAGAACGGTTTCTTTAGTGCCCTGATTTTTTTTTTAAATAAACACATTGTCTTGCAACACAACGTACACTTTGGAAATTATTAACAAAAGCATAGTTACTCATAGAGAGGTTCGATCTATACCCATAGCTCTTGATACTAAATCATGAACAAGACAAGTCTGTCTTCATATTTATATTGCTCTCTGGGGCTGTGCAATGAGCTCATCCTGCACCTAGATTACACAATACAATACACCACAGATTAAGTATATTATGACAACATACGTGTAACAACATAGGGTGTGTGACCCAGAGAACACTGAAGAGTCATGGCAATGAGCTGGATGGTAGAAATACAATTTCCTGTTAATGCAGTTTTCTGCATTGCAAGTGCTTTAAACTGTTTAAAAACTGATGTATGGCTTTGGATTTGTAAGTCAACTTGAATGTGCAAAAAATACCCTACAGTATATTGTGTGGAATAGAAACACAACACCAAAACAAAAGTTTAATCTGAAGTTAGCATGGGCTGGAAACATTTGCCATTGTAAAACCAGTAAAAACAACAGAAAATTTCCTCTGCTATCCAGGAGGGGGCAGTCATTTAGCTATTAGATCAGACCAGGTCGGAGTTGGTATGAGAAAGCCAATTATTTAAAAAAAAAAATGTACCTTTGGCTGCTTCCTTGTATTCTAGCCAAAGGGATCACCACAGCAGATCAATCCACATTGATAATCTGGCAGAGGTCTTACGCTGCATGCCCTTCATGGTGAGAAGGGTTTGTGTCTCCACCTGGAATCAAACTAGGGGCAAGTGTGTAAACCAGTAGACTACAGGGACGTTAAAGCCAATTATTTAATACAGCTCATTATTATTTTCTCACTTTATCACATCAGGGAAGCGCTGTCAGTGCTGATGGAAGTACATAGAAAAGAAAAGGAATCATTTTTTATATTCAAAAGCCTCACGTAGCATTTTTATTTCACTCTGAGATCCTGTACAGTCACACTTCTTTTGTGTGAGCACACATACACAGACACACACACACACACACACAAACACACACACACGCACACAAAGGCACGGTTTGCAAAAAACATAAGTACATACATGAGCAACACAAACAGCTATTTGAAGCAAACATAAGGGTGAAAGTTTGTCCACAGACTAAATGCATATAGCTTTACTTTGGAAATGGAACATCTTGTATTCCATTTCATGCTATAGTTGATATGCATAGAAAAATCACAAAACAATAAAGCTTTCATTAGACATCTAAAATTAACATCATATGTCAATTTCAGAAATGCCTTGTAAGTTTTTGTAAAATAAATGTGTATCTTACTTTTGAAAATGATGTGAAAAACACCTGCCTCAGTATTTTTCTGACCATTTCACAGCAAACTCTCTCAATGCTACTGAGGCAAAAGTACCAGTTTAGGGTCCTGGATGCCTTCATGATACCATATTTTAAATTATTTAATTATTAAGAGACCATTAAACCATAAACCAATCATTTACAAGTTCATTAAGGACATGCATAGATGTTCATATGTAAGCATAATTTACACTGTGGTTTCACTCTTCCACAAACCACTCTTCATTCCAAAGGAGCTCTGCGATTGGTCTGTGCCACTCATGTCCTGCTCCAATTCTAGCACTGAGTTTTTCAGGGTGCCATTCTGGGAAGCAGCCCCTGGTACAGTGGTAGTGTCACCATTCAAAGGGTAGGAGCAGCGCTTTGTTTCTGCAGATGCTGCCAGTTTTAAATTGTCTCTACTGGCGCATCGTCTCTGAGCATTTTGCATGGCAGCTCGGCTGGCCACAGATGGCAGCAGGGGGAAGGGTTTGCGGCTCCCACTGCTGCCCCCATCACTTCCCTCTGAGGGGCTGGTGGCAACTGATTCTCCCACCCGCTTCCCATTTGTCAGCATGCTGGCCTGGTTCTCTGAAAGGCTGTGGTGGATGCTGCCATTCTCACTTGTGGCCTGTTTGTAAACAGCATGTGATGAACTGAGGTGCTCTAAACCTGTAGGCCCTAAAGCTCCAAGACTGCCTCCACCTCCAGCAGCCCTTAGAGCTTTGAGACGATAGTGACCTCTGCCCTCGCCCCGATGATAATACTGACTATTTCCTTGTTTAGTTCTGCTACTCACTTTCCTCCTCTGGGGATGTACTGGGGCTGCAGAGTTAATGGTAGGCGGAATATTGTTTGTTGGTTTGTTGATGTTGTCAGTACTGGTGCTGGTGTTGTTGCCTGTAGGGACACGTGAAGTGCCATTTGGATTGTCTTGTGTCACCTGCAACAAATTGGTAAGCTTGCAAGGCCCAGGGCCCACACTGCTGATCCCACTTGGTGTGGATGACGATCTAGCGGATGAGGAGTTATGAGAGTCACCAGGTGGATGGCAGTTGATGAAAAGCTGCGATCCCTGTTCAGAGGTCTGCACCCCACTCCCAGTAGTGCAGGTATGTGTGTAAGTAGACATGGTATGAGGACGGTGATAGCCTGGGCAACAAGCCAGCCAGGAGGCCTGGACGTCCAATCGCCTGAAGCAGTGGTGCACCACCAGAAAACCCCCCAAAACTGTGGCAACTATCCCATAGAGACAGCTAAACAACAAGCTAGTGTGACCTGTAAGCCACACTGCCATGGCTGCACAACACCACAGAGCCACAAACAGGAAGTGGGTGGCCACCAGCACAGAAAACTGTGTCTTCAGTGAGTACTGATCCTCTGGAGACATAACAGGGTGTGCAGGTCCCGCCACTGAGTCTGAAGAGAGCAGGCTGGTACTTCCTGCAAGTGCAGGATGGCTCTCAGTCACAGGAGAGGACAGAGCAGTTCCTGTGCATTCTTTGGCTCCACGGTGCCTCAAGCGAAAAATGGTGCACAGGAAATAGATCCAGGTCACCAACACCACTAGGCCAGCAGGGACAAAGAAAGACCCCAGACTGGAGCGCCAGACTAGCCAGCAGCTGCAAGAGGCAGAAAAAAATTGCAGGAGAGTCAGCACAAAACAAGGACATCTTTGTGTATTCGACATCTCTGAGAATTATTCACTTCAGCACCAAACAGAACAACACAAAGTCAAGGGCCAACTGGCTCAAGGATAAAAAGAGAGGCACTTACTAAGGGCTGTTGTCTCCATAGTTGTTAACATTGACAGCTGCAGTGATCCCACAAATGATGAGAGGAACACCATCAGCTATCAAATAGAACCTTGAATAACAGAGAAAAGCATATGAAAATCATGTTCCAGCTGCATTTTTAGTAATGAAAGTGCACTTCTTGTGTGTGCCATAGGACCCTGTATGACCCTTGGCTGCCATTGACATTTTTCATTTTTGTGTGTTTTAATGTATGTCGGGTTGTTTATCATTTGAATAGAGCTTTATGATCTTTGGGTCTCTTAGTGGGAAGAGTGTTACATGGGTCATCATAGACACCATAAATCAATTTTCTGATCCAGTGTGGCTGAGTGGGCAACAAATGGTAGCTGGAGGCCCATGGGGTCAGGGGCACAGAGTATGAGTGTAGCCTCTAGATGACAGGGGCAGGAATGCGGGAAGAGAAATAGAAGGGAATATTGGATAGGACAGTGCATCCCTTGAATCACCCTGCTCAGATTTATGACAACTCCCACTGCTTCTCTTATGGTGGTCTCATACCCCCTCCCCCTCCCCAGATGGACTTTGGTTGTTGGGCACAAAACCCGCCTTTGATTGTGCACAGTTTGGGTGGCCATGCACAATCAAAGCAGCTTCTGCCTAAAACACAAACCTTATTGACAGCAAACAATAATCTCATGGTACAGGAAGTGGGCGAAGGTCAGTGAAATCTTGCTCACTGACCTGAGCATAGGTCGTTGCGCAGGTGGAGCAGGAGACTCTCCCTCTGGTTGCCGGGGCATTCTCCACACAGCCTCTTTGTAAATCACCCTGGCACTGACGCCAATCCACAGCAGGGTTGACAGACAGGAGTAATGCAGGGCGATGCCCACCTGTTATGTATTGCAGTCAGAGCAGACGTCAAGCTTACATGCATCTAAAAAGTAAAAAAATTAAAATAAAAATACAATACTGAAAATTCAAAACTTACTGCTTGACAAACCACTGGATAGCTGGTTGAGCTTATGCCGCTTGCGTAGATCGCGGTTGTCATTGCAATGTGGAAGCAGGTATTCAGCAGTGTGTGCCAACTTTTCCTTGATATGCATATTGAACTGTGAGAGGACAGAGTAAAATAATCAGACAATAAAGCAAACAGCCAATAGCAACAAGAAGTTGCACTAACGCTGCAGTACCTGTGGTGGAGTATGTGTGTGATGATTATAGTGAAGAGGCAAAGGAGGAGAACTGCAGTGCAAGCATAGACCACTGGGTGGAGCAACCTTACAGTGGGTGGGGAGCTGGGGAAGTCTGGCACCTCCTAGGAATCGCACAAGCCAAATTAAACTCTCATTCAGCCTTGGTGAGCTGGGATGAATCATTAAATATTTCAAGCTACCCTACCTGCAGTACAGCATAGTTGCCAAGTAGAGAGCAGCGCATTGTTGAGGTGCTGCTGTCGCTGTGGACCAACTGACAGCCCTCCTGGCTCCAGCCTCCATGTTTCTCATGCCCCTTATGACTCCAATGGGCAGCCACAGCATCAGTACCAGGGGACGAGTGACGGAGGGACACCCAGATGTGCTCTGAGTAGTTCCACATGCTACAACCATCTGTCATGGATGAAATTAATACAAAACTACTTTTTACTGACGTGCATTCAATTGAAACAGGATACCCAAATGCATTCTACCTTCTCTCTGCTTATTTTTTAAAAATATATTAAATTAACTGGAGCATTAGTACAAAAAATGGATTGAAGTCTTTGTTTATACTGCTTGATTAATTTCTACAATTTCCAAAATGACTCTCAGCAGAGAAAGCAAAACTTGCCAAGGAAAAACAGTGAGCAAAGAACAGTGCCATGCTTTTTTTCTGGAGCAAAGTTCAGGCAAAATAACTTGCTATTGTGTAAGTCTTCTAAAGTTGCACAGCACCACTACTAAATCTGTAAAAATGAAATTACTGCTACTTTAGTGAAGAAAGCAATTGCTCATTTGTCTTCAATAAAGTTTTTACATTTAAATAATTAAAAGCAAATACAAAAATATTGGTGTTCCTTCAATCCCTAAACATAACTATGTTTGATATTATAGAATAGAAGTATTACACTAATATATTTTAATGTGATTTTAATATACAGAATTATCCAGATGAACTAGAATATAAAAAGGGATCTGTAATCTTAATGTACAACTACAGTTTGCAACATTAACTTTAAATACTGTATGTGAAACAAAAGTGGATTTCATTTAATTTGCTAAATTGTTTCCTTACCCAGGCCTACAAAGATAACGGGACTGTTGACAGTGCGTCTGCGAGAGTGTTCAGTGTTGCTTGAGTTCCCAGTCAGAGGAAAAAAGCTGCCTGTTCGAAAGGCTACAAACTGTAGTTTACAGTCTGCTGTAACATCAGGAGCAAACAGAGTAGCTGGGAGAGTCACTGAGGCCAGGGCAACAGAATTCTGGAGAAAAAGAAAAACATAAGGTGCAAAAAATCTAAGCTTTTGGAATCCATCATTAAACCTAAAGGGACCATGTGGAAATAGTTAGCAATAAAGTAGAGGGAACAGCCAGCTGTGAGAGGGCATACTTGTTTCTCACCTTTAGGGGAAAATTATTGAGGGAGGTGTTATGGGATCCAGTACTGCAGCGGAAATGAAGCTGTTGTTCATGGACGGGCTCTGCCATTTCCATCCCCTGGCTGCCTGTTGACACCTCACGACGCTGATATGCAGTGCAGGTTATACCAGTAAAGTGGGCAGGTCGAATTAGATGGGCTTCCATCACAATGTTCTTAGACACCTGCACATATGAAGTCAAAATGTTTCTTCAGTCAATCAGACAAGGTGTAAAAATCCTGATAGGATTTACAGTTTTCTTTTATATTTTGATTTATATTCATGATTTTGTGTTATTACACTGACAATTTCAGAGGGAAAACATAGTTACAGATATGCACCATTTAACTAAATTATACAAACATTTCCTGTTGTCACAATGAACTATAAAGGCATTCGCTGTCATGCATCAGAAACTCCTCTTGCTCTTTTAAATAAAAGCTCAAAATTAAGAAAAAAAAAGAAACTTAGATTTATAGTTCCCACCATGGAGAAGTCTTGAGCATTACTATGTAGCTGAGACCAGGCCAGTGTCTCGAGAGAGTAGACTATGGAGCTACAGGCTCTCTTCTCCCTCTGTGCAAGAGCGAGGATCTGGTCATCCACCTGCATCAGGTTACTGCCCATCTCAACCATCACCTCTGACAGCTTGAAAAAAGAGGGAAATTTAAAAGGCTGCTAACAGGTATCTCTTTGTAATGTATTTTCTTGAATTCCTTTTTAAACAGCTAAGTAAATATGTAGTAAATATGTTTTTTAACTTAAACTGTCCTCACCTCTCGCAGCTGTCTAACATATTCCATAAACTTCTCCATAATTTGTGCCATATACAGCACATCGACTGAGTCGGTAAAGCCCGCAGCTTCTAGGGTGTATGTGCGAACTTGATGTGCTACAGTGACGGCATTGGATGCATTGATGGGTCTCTGAAATACAAGAGCAGATATCTATGAGGACATACTGTAAGGAGTCGTGTCATTACACTAAATCTACATAGTGTTTCCTGATCCAATATACTGGCAGTGACAGCTCTACTACTGACCAGGATGAAGGTATGCAAGACGCGAGTAATGCCATTGGTGTAGTGACAGTTTGAGTAGTCGCCATCCTGCCACTTTCCAGAACGGTCACAATAACGAGAGGCTTTTTTCTGCTCCATACCCCCCTCCACAGACAGGGATGGGTAACGTAGCTGCAGGCAGTACTGATAGGAGGTGATGCCTGCCAGAGTTCTTGGCCACCTGTGGATTAAAACCAGAGAATGATGTCAGTGCTGATTTTTTGTTATATAATGTATATAATATGATTTAAGATTCTTTGAAACTGCAACTAACCTGAACTCCCCACGGTTGTTGACAACTTTATCTTCTGGACAGAAGGAGGCACTGTTCTCCAGCACCACTATCTCAACAGTGAGAGAGGTATTTCCCCGCCCAGTAGAAACCACACACTCCCACTCTCCACTGGCCTCCACATGTACATTGTATAGAATAAGCTCACTGGATAAAAATGATAGAGACAACTAACTGTAACACATCATTGTGACTAATAAAGCCTCTCTCTTTTTCTATTCAATACTGCGTTCGCACTAAAATTTAGATATCTAAATTCACTAATTGTCTGTAAAGCTCTAGTTACTCTACCTGGTGATGAAGGTGCAGTCATGCACAACACTGTTCTCCAGCTGAATACCCATTTCTGGATCAGAGGTCACCAGCTGACCATTGTGACGCCAGTGTAAAGTAGTGATCTTGTCCGGTAAGGCAGCAGTGCAGTGGAAGGGCAGCCGATCACCTTTGAAGACCACCTGACGCTGGGACGGCAGCAGTGATATGGTGTGCAACTCCAGAGGACCATCTGACCAACACAGTGGGAAAAGATGCAGATGTGATGGTTACACATGACTCTGAATTACTTGTGCTGCTCTGTCATTACCCAGCCTCAGCTAAATTTTTCCACAGAAGCTATTATGAGTCTGTCGTTCTAGAGCATATTGGATGCAGACTGCAGCAATTGGTAAATGCAACCCACAGGATTAGCTGTCAACACAGCTTCCTGAGCCTTTAAGAAATATGCCCCTGCCGAGCTGCAGGGATTGATTTCGTTCAACCCTTCTGGTTGGTTAATTCTTAAAATAGCTGAGATGATCTTGAGTTTCATAATAAGTGAACTGTCGTTGTCATTCACAGAGCAACATTCTCTGTTATAAAGTGGTGAACCGGCTTATTCATATGCCTCACAGTAGCCAGGCTCTCACCACAGCTCAGTTGGCTTTCCCTCAGTCCACGCAGGGGCTTTCCCTTTAGGTTCCTGGGGTAGGCACACAGGGTCTCATCCCCAAGCCGTGCTGGACTGCTGCGAAAGAAGCTTGGGACCCATCTCAACCCACAGTCACATGAAAGGTATTCTGAGTTGAAGTTCCTGAAGAGAAAAACAGTGGTCACTTAACAGAGATTTAATGTGTCATGACTCTGATCCAGTTTCACATCCATTTGCCTGTACATAATAAAAGTCAGAAGGTTTGTTGGTGCATAAGTGTTACACGATACTCAGTGCTACAGCTATTTCCTTTCTAAATAAAATCAATTGACTTGGTTGTCTTTTTTATTCGGCCATGAGCATTGCTGTACATAAAAAAAACACAAGCAAAAGTTTGTCTGGAATGGCATCCTCCTGGGCTAAAAACAGCAAATGCCGAAGGGAATGAATAACCTCTTGAGGCTGGTTCCGAAGTGGGGACCAATTCCTAAAGACTCATAATAAAATGCTGAAATTTAAAGCAGAAATAAAAATGTTTTCTAATACCCCCCTTCATTAAACTGTACAGGGAGTGAAATTTTACCTCCACGGTATAAAGGCTCTAAGATATAGATGAATAAGGGCATGGCTGCTTTGAGTAGCAGGTAGGTGCCACACAGGCAGCTATAAGCATTAGCTGTCTGCTAGGTGTCACCTCACTGGTTTATGATGATGGTGACTATGGAGAAATTTTAACGCAATTATCTGCATAATGGAAGAAATGGATACTTCAATTTTGATGAGTGAAAATCTAATGGTTTTTAGAATATCTCTGTTATGCACCCATACAGTCTACAGATGCACCTACTTACTAAGCTAGCATTAACCCTTCACCCTCTCATCCATATACAGTCACTTCTGGCTCCACAAAAATAAGATGGAAACAGCCAAAATATCAAAATCGAGGCTTCAAAACAGGGCTTCACAAACCAGTGGGTGACGTCCTGTAGTCATGTCCATCTTTTATATACATTCTGTGGGTCATATTTGGAATGTTTGCAGGTAAATCTTATTCTGATTCATGGTAGCATAAATGATAAGCTTTCAACTAAAAAAACATACATAATATGTATAGATGAAAACATCCAAATTCAAATAAGCACATGTCAAATAAATCCTCTTTGATTATTTAAGTTTTTACGCAGACTTGAAGTCATCATAAAACATAAATGGCATATACGAGCAAAAATAAATATTAACTGAAAATAAATGTTATCTTTGTCTAGAATAGCCACAAAATGTTTTCTTTAGCTATGGAATGCTATATTGTGAGGGCGAACATGTGGGATGAAGTGCCGACAGAGTTTAATACTCACACTAGCTTGAGGGATGGGAGCTCTTCGAACACTCCTGGATCCATGGTTGATATGATGTTGCCAGAAAGGTTCCTAACAGAGCACAAATTAGATATGAACAAGGTAACTAGATAGCCTTGCCACAACTCAGAGAGGACTATTATTGTGAAACCAGTTCATTCGTCTCTTACAGTTTAGTAAGATTGGTCAGCCCCTGGAACATGTCTGCAGTCAGGCAGCCAATGCGGTTGTTGGAAAGGTCACTTAAAGTGTGAAAAGACAAAGGAATGTGGTTAGTTATTTTCAAATTAAGAGGATCTGTCTCAACCACTCAGCCCCAAATTTCACTTTCACTTGCCACGTTGCTTTTATGATATTAGATAAAATATTGTATGTCTATAAAACATACAGATAAACTTTTGCAGGATCTTCTTCAGTGTCTTTTATGTGTGTATATATATATATATATATATATATATATATATATATATATATATATATATATATATATGTGTATGTCTCTCTCTATT
>VUQH01041890.1:0-16563 GCA_015106775.1 Etroplus canarensis | reverse complement strand
TATATATATATATATATATATATATAGAGTTGTGTAGCGCATTCCACTACAATCAGAACACTTTATGTTCCAAGACTTAGAAAATTAAATATTTAAAGAAGCATTCCAACAGTCCGGGCCACTTTCCCTTATCAGGACACAATGGGACCTAAGTAAGAGTTTATCATCAGTGGGGTAAAAGCAGGGCCCCTGTTCTGCTGTCCACCTCTGAGTGTGATGTATAGCTGCAGCCAGAGAGGGATCTGCTCTGTTGTACCTCTGACACTACCCAGCAGAGAGCTGTCCAGAGCATGTGTTTATCTCCCCCTGTTTGTTTTGAAAAGCCCCAGACCTTGCAGGGAAAACACAAGAAGTGGGAGGAGGGAAAGGGAGTCACGCGGTGCAGCACCGAGGAGCCTTTGTCGACCCATGCTGCAACCAGACCTTGGTGTCCAAAAACACAATGAGTGAGCAGCAAGCGGCTGCAAACAGCCTTCTTGTCACATTCGATTATGTGTGAGGAACCCTGAGGTTTCCTCAGAGATGAAGTGGAGTTTAGAGATGACATCCTAGTGTCTTGTCTGCAGAAACATTTAGCAAAGGAGGCCTTTATGGTCACACTAAAACCAGGGGCTTGATATGACATATGACATCTGTCATGAGCTGACAAAAAATATATATGGGTGGGTTTGTCCCTTTAGACAGCTACTGCCAATCTGGTGAACAAACAAACCCCCATCATCCATCATATACGTATCACAAAATTCAAAATCTCTGTGTTTATTCAGTTCTGAACCCGAGTAAAATGTGAATCATGCTAATATCTACTTACAGTTTCCGAAGCTCAGAGAGGCCTTGGAAGGCTCCAGGCATGATGGTGCTGATTAAGTTGTGCTTGAGGTCCCTGGGGAAAAAGAAAATGTTAGATGTACGCCAAGACACATCTTAAAGGCATAGTTATGCATTTTGTGAACTTTCTTATTTGTGGTCTTGCTGAGTGTTGAGAGATTTAGATTGGTAACACACTCATATCTGTGTAGTCAATATGTAGCTGGAGCCAGAAGCCAATTTACTTAGCTTAACACAAACACTGCAATTGGGGGGGAGCAACTAACCAGGGTTTTTCCAGTATCTAATGGTAATAAAATGAGTTATCAAGCAGTCTAAATTATTAGGTTTTATCTTGTTTTTCTTAACCCTTAACCTTAGCTGTATGCTAAGGGAGGCAGGGACTGAAATAGAAAAAAAATCTTAAAATCAGCAAATTATTATTTTTACACTTTATTGTAGAGAGTGTTAAAAGAATGTTGAACATGTCTTTTAACACTCAGACTTTGAGCAAAGACTCTGTCAAGTTTAAAATGAATGGGAGTGGGGATACACATCCTAAACCTGGCTCCACCAGCAAGACACAGCAGGGTACTCCTGCACACACAAATAGGAAATCTTATCCCAACAGCCACCTGGGCTTGAGACTAGCAAGATACTTAACCAAATAAAATACTTGTGAAATCTAAAACTCTTAACAATAAGTTCTGTCATATTTTTTTCCCAAAACTGTTCTTCCCACAATAAACTTGACCACTGCAAACCATAAATAATAATTTGTCTAACTGTCTTTGAAGATCTAATTTCAGACAATCTGCTGAACTTCTCCACCCTGTTCCCATTCTACACCCACACTCGTGTCTTAAAGTCTTCAGCTAGATGTCCCCTCTCCATCAGCTGCTCTGCATTATAGTTTGAATCTGTTTTTCTAGGCCAGGTGGGAATAGTAAGGTTAAATGAGGTCAGGAGATGGATGGTTATGGACAGCACATGTTATTCATGTTCCTATAGTATGAAATATTTCTGCTCCCATTGGACCGGTCATAGAGGTGGATTTCCTTACAGCAGCATGCTGCAGTTTTCTCTCTTTCACTTTTAACCAAGGCCTTGATGTTATGTTAGACCTCAGGGGACCTTTTGGTCCTTTTTGGCACAAAGATTATCTGTCATCGTGGTTGTCAACCAGGCTGCCTCACACCACCTCAAGCGTTTCTTAACCACTGTTTTGTCCATTTTTCAAGTGACAAGCTTTTTTTTGGCCAAGCTATGGCAGAGAAATTGTTTTAAAAAATTCTTTGAGCAAAAAAGAAAAATAATAAAAATTAGACAGCAGTATGGCTGAGAAATTTCGCAGTTTTTTAAAAGATTCTGACTAAGCAGTTAAAAAAGTCACCAATTAAATCAAATCAAGGGCATAAACAACTATACTCTTTATTGTCTGTGTGAGTGTGTTTGTATGGTCTTGTGGGTCTATCACAATGTAAGCTGTAATATTTGTGTTAATGTGTCTCACTGTGAATATACATGTGTTTCTCTGTGACAGTAGCTGTGTAGAATTTGTTGACCAGGGTGGGGGAAGAACAATACTGCTGTTTCCAGTTTGTGTGTCACGGGGCTCATTAGTACAGCGATGAAAGACAGGGCACTGCCCACTATTTCCTCTCCCTGAGGTCCGTCTCGCCCGCCCTGTCTGTCCCTTTCACACACTTGATACACACAATCATACACTTGCTGTGTTACACTGACCTCCATGTGTAGGCAATCACAGATGCATTTACAAATGGATTAAAATCCAATTAGGAGTAAGCCAGAGACCCCGAAAGCTCTGATTCGGTTACTAGATAGAGATCTTAGTTTCAAAGGTTGTGTAATGTAAGAATTTAAATGTTCCTTTTGTTATGTCTGTTTGTACATGGAGGTATTGTTTACTTTAAGGCTGCTCATATGACCTACACGACAAGTAGATCAATGTACATTGCATTTTTAGGTTGGTGGGTATTGTCTTATGAGCAGCTCTCTTAAGGTCCCAAATTGAGGTCTGGACTTTGACTGGGCCATTGCAACACTGGATTATTTTCTTTGTCAGCCATTCTGTTGTAGATTTGCTGGTGGGCTTGGGATCACTGTCCTCTTGCATGACCTGATTTCAGCCAAACTTTAGCTGTTGGACAGATGGCCTCACATTTGTCTCTTGAATATTTTTGGTATACTGAGGAGTTCATAGTTGACTCAGTGACTGCATGGTACCCAGGTCATGTGGCTACAAAACAAGCCCAAATCATTACCTCTCCACCCCTGTGCTTGACGGCTGGTATGAAATGTTTGTGCTGGTATGCTGTGTTTGGTTTTTGCCAAACACGGCACTCTGCATTATGGCCAAACATCTCTACTTAGGACATTGTTCCAGAAGTCTTGTGGTTTGTTAAAAGATGCAACTTTGCAAACTTAAGCCATGCTGTCATATTCTTTTTAGAGAAGCAGCTTTCTCTAGGCAACCCTTCCAAACAAGCCATACGCTACATGGACAAAAGTATTGGGTTTCACCTCGAAACACACATCCAAATGCTCCAAACAAACTGACTCCCAAAACTTCTCTATTTGCAGAGGCGTTAACACTGACTCGTGATCAATCAATTAAGTACATTTAATTAGCACCACCTGGCTGCTACTTACTCTCTTAGTTGCTAAGGAAGCAGAAAGAGTGTACTTACTTTTTTCACAGGACTGCAAAGAGTCCTATGAAAATTTTCTTGTCATAAAAGTGTGCTGTGTATCATTATCAAGAAGATACATACTAACTTTTATCAATTTCTTCTATGTTTGAGTATGATTTTCGTTCTACCTTCTTTAGACTGTGCATCTCTCCTGCTCCTGGGACTTACCTCAAGCTCAGATGCCTTTAAAGATCTCAAGTGAAAACACTGAATTTAGGAATATTCTTTTCTAGCACTTCTTGATACATTAGATTAGATTAGATTAGATTAGATTACTTTATTGTCATTTCAACTACATATAAATACACAGTGAAATGATATAGTGTTCCCCCAGGACCTGGTGCCCCTTACAAGGGTAGTGTCGGCTGGCCAGGGCCCACCTCCGGCCCAACACAACACCCCGCCCGCGATGTCCTCTTCCCCGGCCACCGGCATCAGGCAACGCCGAGGACTGAAGTCCCGGTCCACACAACAAGCCAAGATCGGAGTTCGCAGAAACTGTTAATCCGCAGCATTGGCTGTTTTATAAAAAATACTTCACCTGAAATACATTAGCTGATTAAAAAATGCCTATATTAGAAATTAAAATGTGCTTTTATTCTGTTTGTGTTGGTATGTCATTTACTCTATCTTGGAAAAGTGTCAAAACTGTCATAATAAAAATTCAACAGATGACAATAAACATAACAAATATAAATACATGTAGATTTAGTTTTGCAGTCCTCACAGGACATTAGACTGAGTTAAAATTCGTGCCTGAATACCAAACCAAAACAAAAAAAAGTTTGCCTATTTTCAGACGAGGCTCCTGCACCATGTATGACTAAAGGTGAACCAGCAACATTAGTGCAGCAATATATTTTGGCACTGTTCTTGGAAAGAAGTAAAATTCTGATTCAAACACAGATGCCATATATAAAAAGGTAAATCAACGGCTTTTCTTTTTGCGAAGTTGTAATGTAGATTGGCAGTCATTCTTTATTGAATCAGTGCTTTCATTTTCTACCAGTAACTGGTTTGTTAGGAGCAAACTAGATGAAAATATCAAAGCATACTGTGAGATTGCTGGTACCACATTTTACAACTTTCAGACTCTATATGAAGTGAGGGCCCTTTCAAGGGCACAAACCATCATTTTGGACCCTCAGCTTCCTTTGCATGTTAAGTTCCAGATGTTTTCATCAGGGTAAAATTTTTGTTTTCCTAAAATTAGCACTTATAGATTCAGATGGTCATTTGTTCCATATGCTACTGTTTGTTAAACAAATTTTAAATATTTTCATGGTGACAGTAGTGCATTTTGATTTTGTGTTGTATTTTAGTAGTACTGAGTTTTACTCTACTCTACTCTGCCTACACATGCTTGCATGATTGCACAAATAAATGGCCACGCTACACATACAAAGTCTAAAAGGTTTCGTACTAATAAATCATGCATAGAGCCACACAATATACAATACATGATAGAGATTTCATATTTTTTTAACTTTCTGAACGTGAGCATCTTTAGCACCAATTTTATCCTAACCACATCAAACCTCTGTATTTCCTGTCTGGCTGGAATGGGTACAATGCTGTGTGTTCCCTGGTCTGATTATCAACGCCAGTGCATCGACTAGTTTTGATGCACTCTCCTATCACAAAACTGAAAAATGTGAAGGAACTCATCAGAAACAACAGAAACTGAAACACCATCCAAGCACTTCATCATAGTAAACCAAACTAAATGTCTGCTGTAGCCCTTCACCACTGACTCACAGTGTCTGATTTGTTTCCAGCTCTATTTTAAGCCTTCACTACAGTGGATTGAAAATAAAGCTGCAGACCTCACACTCAGGTGATGACTTGTGTGTGTGCCCTTTGGAGTAGACAGCACCCCATCTTACAACAGCTTCACAGCTCAGTGACCTTGACACTGATGAGAACAGCTGTCACCAAGGAAGAGGATAATGGCAGAGACATGAAATACTTCAAAGCCTCTTGCTTGCAGAGCATGAAAACATCATTGTCTACAATCCTAAAAGTTTAGATTGTAGCTATTATTGTTTTCAATACCTCCTCAGAATCAGCATGTACTTCTTCAAAAAGCTGCATGATTGATGGAAGCACTTTGTTATAATGACTACGGCCTTTCTTTTTGAGTTATGCTTTGTAACCTTCTGAGTGCAGTGCTTTCTCCCCTACGCTACATGTGGCCTGTATGATTACATGGTGACAAACTCAAGCTCACTCGCAGATCCAAAAGGGGCCATTGTCTGCTGCCGCTGGGCCTAACACCAGAGGCTGCCATTAAGAATGTCTTTTTTTCTCCACAGTCTCCTCCGGATCAATGGGGCTGGTCCTCTGCCATTCTGAAGAGTCATTGCTCTGTTGGGTATAGGGGATGAGCACCTGGGCCCCAAGCAGACTGGAGAGGAGCGACGTGCTTGTAGGGCAGCAAGAGGGTAATAATGAAGACATGGTCTGTAAAGCGCTCCAGACATGAAGTGCTCCATAATCAGAAGCACAGCAGCAACTGGAGTGCTGACATTGTTTAGGCCCCAGCCCTGGAGAGAGCTGGGAAAATGACTGAAGCCAGGGACTGGCCACTCATTATCACTAGACTGGAATTAAGAATTTCCTGTTGCTGGATTTTTTTTTTTAAGTTTGTGGAAAGTCATGACATTACAGCGCTGAATTCTATAGTTTAATTGTAGTTTTTGTTTAAGATGCAAACCAATAATAAAAAGACCCTCTAGACAGACACAAACATGTCTAAAGGTATGGTGGAAAAAAGTAAGGGGGGGGGGTTAACTGGTACCCTGGTCCCTGAAAGAGGTCAGTGGAGATCATTTTTGTGCTGCGTGTCATTTCCTGTCTGGTTGGCGTCTCTAGCAGAGGCCCTTGCTCGTTTATTTTTACAGTTTCCTTTTTCTTTTTTGTTTTTTTACAAGGTAGCTTTCCCGCGTAGGGAGGGGCAGGTGGGTTAGGGGATTCAGTACTAAGCAAAATCTTCCCTGCAAATGGCCCCGTACACCCCACCTCCCTACTCCTCAACACACTTGCTCACAATGGGGCTCTGTAACACTGACCCCAAACATACTCCCGCTTTCCCCCTAAAACAGGAAACCAGGATCTGCTGAGCTCTTGTTTTTCTACTAATTTCCTGCTTTGCTGCCCCTAGATTATTTATTTTATTTTTTTCTATTTCCTCCCAGGCTGGATATACCTGATCAACTATTTGCCTGTGTCCATCTGGAAAGCATTAACTTTGGCACAGCCAGGAAACTAAGGCACAAAGATATACTTTTTCTACTATTTTTTTGTCATTTACATTGCCATTGGACACACATTAAAAAATATTTCCTTTCAAACTTGGACAACCAGCACCAGGTTCTCCACTGACTTTACTGCACTATGCTTCAAACACATAAGGCCCTCAGCTCTGCCCATGACTGACCGTAACATAAACCGTGGATCCAACTGCACTGTTGTTAGCGGGATGTGCAGAAATAGCTATACACTTTTATTTGAAATGTAAAATGTCCTAGCTTGATTATATGTTCCTATAATCTGCAGCAACAGGAGATGAAAAATATTCTGCCAAGGAAAACTCTGGAACCGCGGACCATTATTGACTCCAGGTCTGGCTTTAGGAGCAACTGAGAGAGGGGGGCCATGCCCATTTTGGCAGATTTTTCTTGAGACCTACCAGCATGCAAAGTGTCAGAAACAAAAGAAGTCAGTTTATGGATACACTTAAACATAAATAATATTAGAGACAATATTTATCTAGATTATTAATCAGTTTTTGGATCAGCTATAATAGTTTTCTCAAGAGAGAATTGGTTGTAAAAAGATTCTATTCTAAAAATTCTCTGTCAAAAAATATTAACAAATTTATATTTGGGTCATTCAGTCTTTATCAGAAAATGAAACTAAGATATGTCTGAATCAATCAGAAAGTTGGAAGTCACTAGAGGCAAGTGCCTTTTGTTCATATTATTAGTGAAAAGACTGACTTATGACTGTGAATGAATTTCCAGCCAGTAGGTGGACTGCAACATGTAGAGAGTGGGAAAGGGGAGGAACAGTGTGAGCCCCAGTGAGCTGGGAGAAGGGAGATGCAAAAATAAAGCAGAAAAGGAAGTGGGGGGAAGTAAGTCAAGAGAGAGCTCAAGTTCCTCCTGAGGAAAATGCCATTGAAACCATATCAGGTTTGCAGAAAGAGTGTGTGAGAGTGAGTTACTGGCATATAAAGCATAAGATTTGGTAATGGGCTTATAAGGGGGTTTGCTCGCTGTTTCAATAAACCCCCAGAGCCATGACTGGGCTAAGCTTGCAATACAAACACACCCCGTTCCTTCAGTTTATCTGAAAGACACATCTGGAGTCTATCAACTCCAGCAGCACCCCCTTTCTGTTTCCACTCTCCGCCACGCTTAACCCCTTCCTCACCCACTCCACCCCTTAATGGGTCATGCACTCTCATTAGGTGACTGTTGCCCAACCAGGAGCCACTCAATGGCATGTGCGGGAAAACACACCAAAACAAAAGTTCATTTTTCTGTGACGGGGAAACAAGACTCCCATGTGCAATCATCGCAGCTGCCCCTAGTTCTCTTCAGAGTGGGCTGGTACAGAAGTGCTCCTTGCCATCTTGTCATGCCTACACATCCTCCAATGTTTTAAGTGTTATGGAGCAGCACACCTCTGCTTTGTTTCCACTCATCGAGGTCATTTGCTTAGCTTATGTGGAAATCTCCTGCAAAGGAAAACTGTCTCAGATTTATATAAGGCAACCTGCAGGAGTGTGCTTTCCTTTTCTCCCTCCCTCTCCCTCCTTCTTCCGCTCTTTCCTCTTCTCTCCAGTCACCACCACCATACCATCTTTAGCCATCTCGGCTCCACGTCCCTTGTGTCAGATGGTAAAGTTGTTTAAATTGGACTTTTTCCTAACCCCTACTGCTCAGAATGGCAGTGACGATTTCAAGGTTGGTTTCAGAGTGATTTCAGGCAAAGACTGAGTGACCTGTCTCTGCTTTTGCAAAACAGATACTATCAAGTTGAAAAAAGTATGATTTGGCCTAACCATTCATAACCATAATGTTATAACCATGTATATTCTATTTATAATGCAGACATTTTTTAAAAATAAACCAGCACATTTTCATGCTTTATGACTTACTGACCCATGGTTTCATTTCAAATTTCCCTTAATTCTTATTGCATTAGTAGCATAAATCAAAAGAAACTCCTTATTTCCTCCTCTTGAACGTTTTGATTATCTTACATGGTATTTCCTGTACATACTCCCGTGAGTCCAAGATAGTTATATCTATAAGATTCTCACTGTAGGGATCATTTCAGACTCTCTCATTGACAAAAAACTATCTTGCTGCCAACACCTTGAGCCTCCTAACCACAAGTCTCACTCCTGCCTTTCAGTCCTGTCCACTGCAAACACCCTGCTGCTCCCTCATCCATCATCATCGTTGCCCTCTGCTCTCCCTGCTCCCAGCTTCTTCTCTCCCTGTAGGGTGAACAGACCTGGTAATGAGGGCCCCTTGTGCCCTGCCTGCCTGTCCTGTGTCCCATGGTGCAGTGGGGCCCAGTTGGAAAAGAGCCAGACTGCCTCGGCCCTTGTTGCTCATTATTCTCATTACCTTGCCTCAAATCAGTGCAGGACAGGCTGCTGGGATCTGTCCACAACTCATAAAGGTCCTGGCTCGTTAGTGGGGCTGCTAGAGAAAACTTCCATCAGAACGGGTGTGCACAGAGGTGGAGATACTCAAAAGGTACACAAGTACAGCATCAGATGCCTGACAGTGTGTATAAATGTGATTTATTTTGCACATAGCAACCACCACCACAGGGGCAAGGTATGATTTAAGCAGTATGTTCATCCCAAGAGCTGGAAAGAAATGAAGTATTCCAAGATCCAAATGTAGCTATTGGATGGCAAGCCTATTTAAGAGACCTACAAAAACACAGTAGTCCAGTAAGAGGGCAAAAACAAACAAGCCTAAATTGCTCCTCTGCACTTGGGTGGCTTGGCAGGTTATGAAGGCAATAGTGGCTTTTTGAGGAGGTTTGTCCCGATGAAAGGGCTAACTGTGTAGAATGCTGCACTGCCTGGTCCAAGCCTGGAGGAGGGTGCTCTGCTCTGGAACTGTATTCTTCCTCTAACAACAGCAGATCAGACAACATTCAGCTCTGAATAGATGTCTGCAGTGAGCGTGTGGATGTGAGTGAGTGTGTGTGTGTGTGTGTGTGTGTGTGTGCGCGCAGTTAGAGGGAGCAGACTGTGTTTATCCTTGTCACGTAGGGGAAGAGGTGCAGTGTAATTCCCTGATGTGTGTTTACTCAGCCCTAGTGGGCCGGCCTTTGATTACACCACTGACCACATAATATGAGTAACAGTTCACTACTGGTCCAAATGACAAGCACATGTAGACGCCATACTGGAAACAATGAGAAGACCTAAAGAGCCATGGCGGGCTGAAGAGACAAAACAAAGCTGAAATCTCACAGTATAAACATAAAGGAAGCATATAGATAAAAAGCCAGTGTAAACTTATATCTGAATTCTGCATGGATGAATTTTCAGTGTGGTATTTTTCACAACAGACCAGCAGATTTCCCATGAGCTCAGATGGAATTATAAGTTGCCCAGGGCTCAACTGAAGGTTGAAGACATCAGAGTGAGTGGGTAGACCTCCACCACTGTGTGTCAATGAGCCAGCAGAGGTAGAGGCAGAGTAGTGAAATGAAGCCTGTACATCAGACATACATACATCAGACGCCTACATCTCCCACTGCGGAACATAACCAAGAGTGTGTGTTAGTTTGTCTCCCTGTTTTATGTCCTTCTCCCAGGTCTTTCAGTTAAGCCTCCACCCTGTTGCCCTCTGCTAGTTTTATCACTGCAGCAGGTATGGGGGCCAGTTCGTGGGTAAGCTCAGGTTACCCGACCCACCGACCCTACAGCACTACAGGGAGCCTTGTCAACACTTACAAAAACAAGCAAAATCAGCTCAATTTACATACAATCTTTAAGGCTACAGATAAGGCTTGAATTTACCATACATTAATATCCAAGTAGCATTAGTCTCAGGATCTTCCTGTCAACAGCTTTGGTGTTCTCATGGTAGAATTTTAAAAAAAAGGAACATCCATTTCAGAAAATGTAGCTTTTGCTTTTGACTGGCACATCTGCTGTGAGCTCCAGTGGTAGGTACTAACAAGCTAACAACTACAGCAAATTACCATATTTTTCTTTCTTTCAACATTTTTGAGAAACTCGTTAGCTTCATGGGTGGCAACTCTAAGTGCCATGTGGAACTAATATCTCCTCAGCCTACACACCAACCCCCTCACCAACAACATAAGTATGTCTGCCAGACTACAGCATCTAGACTGAAGCTGCAACATGTGTGTTGTTGCCATAAAGCTTTCCTGGGATGCACTGTAAAACAGCACACCTTGAAAAAATGGTCTTTGCTGGGAAGCATATATTAGATTTAAGTGCAGTATCAGAGTATCCAGGGAGCTTGATGCAGTAGCCTGTAGGTACTAACAAATTCAGCTTCATCCATTTTATTTGTATGTCATCCTCTGGGAAATATTTTAATCCAAATATTTATGTTCTAATAAGCTCCAGACACACTGCCACCTTCTCTTGGCCCAAACTCATTTAAGAGGGATTCATACAAAGTACACTATACGAAAAAAAGTATTCAGGTGTTTTACTCAGTCCCGCAGGTGTATAAAACCAAGCACCTAGCTATGCAGTCTGTTTTTATAAACATTTGTGAAAGAATGGCTTGTTATAAAGAGTTCACTGATTTCAAGTGTGGTACTGTCATAGGATGCCATCATTACAACAACTCAGCAGACCCTATGGCGGGGTCACCGAATGCTGAGGTGCATTGTGAGTAAAAGTCACCAACGCCCTGCTGACTCAGTAAACTGTGTGACGGGAGCTTCATGGCATAGCTTTCCATGGCTGAGGAGCTGCATTTAGCCTTGCATCACCAAGCACAATGCCGGGCATGGAATGGAATAGTTTAAAACATGCCACCGCTTTACTCTGGAATAGTGCAAACGTGTTCTTTATAGTGACAATTCACACTTCTCTATCTGACAGTCTGATGGATAAGCTGCGATACCTGACTGGCTGTAAAGTTTGGTGGAGGAGGGATAATGCTAAGGGGTTGTTTTTCCTGGGCTGGCCTAGGCCCCTTAGTTCCAGTGAAGAAAAATCTTAATGCTTCAGCTTATCAAGACGTTTTGGTGAGCTTGGGGAAGACCCTTTTCTGTTCCAGCATTACTGTACCTCAGTGCACAAAGGTCCATAAAGGCATGGTTGAATGAGTTTTACAGTAGGTAGAAGAACTTGACTGGCCCACATAGAGCCTTGACCTCAGCCCTTTCCAACACCTTTGGGCTGAATTAGAATGGAGATTAGAGGCTCTCTCGCCCAGCATCAGTGTCTGACCTCAAAAATGCTCTTGTGGATGAATGGGAAAAAAACTCCCATGGACACACTCCGAAGTCTTATATAAAGCCTTCTCAGAAGAATGGAAGTAGCTGCAGTGGTGGTGATGCATTAGTGTGCATGGTTTGTGTAACTTGTACATCTCTGAAGGCAAAATTATTGTTAAATTACATATACAGCTTTTAACAAAATGTATTTCCATCTACATATGACAAAAATACCAAAAAACATTCTTCACATATTATAACAACAAGGCTCTTTAGTTGTAGTCTCTGTGCTAAACTCTCCTGCCTGCTCTCCAGACTTGACACCAAGTGAAAACATTTGGTGCATTACGAAAGGAAACATACAACAAAGCATGCCATGAACTGTTGGACAGCTGAAATACTGTATCAAGCAAGTATGGGAAAGCATTTAGCTTCTAAAAGTACAACAGCTGTCCTCTTAGTTTTTAAAAATGTACACAGTGCTGTTAAATGAAGGGTTGAAACAATGCAGTTTTAAACATATCCTTGGTCAAACTTTTGGAAATATGTCATTGGCAACAATTTTGAAATGAGAATACATATTTTTTTAGAAAGCAAAAACACCTTTTATGTGTTGTCTTTGTACTTTTATCAATTATATATGCAATTTAAATTATTTGAAATGATAACAATCTGTTGTATTCACAATACACATAGCAATCCAACAATTTTAGTGATATAATATGGATGCACACATGCAAACAGAGGTGAGAGAAAAAGGCAGCCAATTACAAGCACCAAGGAGAACAGTGGGGGTTTGACGCTTTGCTGGGGGGCATCTCAGCAGTGTAGGGTGGCTCCAGCCTCCACCTACCGCAGGCAAGTATCAAACCAGCGTCACATCAGCAACCCTCTGGTTCCTAACTATTGACCATCACACTGAGCAACTGCCATCCAGGACTGTGCTAGTTTTTGTGATGTTATTGTCAGGACCAACGTGGTGGATAATCTTACAGACAGACCAAGCAAATGATCCATGTGGCTAGCAAGACTAAAAAACACCAACTGCAGTTCCAACTGTTTTTCCTTTCTTGTTTGTCACCAGTGGAGCTGAGCACAATGTCAAATCTCCAAAGAAAATGTTTCGTCTCTCTCTCGTCTCACACCACATTCAGAGAGATTATGATGCTGCTAAGGAGGGCCAGACTGTCTGCAAGCCACAGGCAAAGCTGCCAACACACACCTCCAACCAGAGATCTTCCTTATCTTGTCATGTGGAGTGGGGCTTTACTGATAACGTAGGACCGAAGGGTAATTATGTGAAGTTTTCAACATGTGCCTGTGATAGCCAGTCTGAGTGTATCATCCTCCCTACTGGAAAGAAGCCCAGGATTGGATAGATGCACCATAGCTGCTCAGATCTTCTCAGATCCCACTGATACCCTGTCTGTATGTCTCTAAAAAGCCTAGGCCAGAGACAAGCCAAAAAGCAGCTCACACATAAATCAGTGGAAACAATATACATGACATTAGAGCATCTGCAGAAGCACAAAACTTAATAAAAGATGATAAGAATGGGATACTCACAGCTTCTCCAAAGAGTAAAGTCCAAAGAAGGATCCATTTCTCAGAACTCGGATTTTGTTATGGCTCAGTATCCTGCAAAAAATAAAACCACAAAGTATTTTGAAATATTCCAATGAGGCCCACCTGAAACCCAAAATCACAAAAGCACTACCTTAAACATCAGTTTGAGAGCTAAGTAAGAACTCAGGTTTAGCCATGCATACTATGAAGGATACAAGAGGAGGATAAAATCCAGAGTGAATTGTCCACTTTGTGCTGCAGTCACACAAGAGCCTGACCAGAGACATTACCTAAAGATGTTTCAAATAAATGTTAAGGCTGAATAGGACATCAAGACAAAGGCTGCAGTCTTGATAACCATTTTACATTTTATAAAATTGAAAGGACGTCTTTCCACATCAAACAAATGGTGACACAGGTCATGGCAATTAGCACTTTCCTTACTGGCATGTCACTTGGCCTTTTTAGTTCTTATCAGTGCACAGGGCAAAATGCTCTGGGGCACACTGGAAGTGAGGTTGAGATTGCTTTGTCTAAGCAGAGAAACATCTGAAACAAATCTGCTTCTGTACCAGATTACATTCACTGCACCAGTTTTTCCAGTTCAGGAAATGTGTCATTTTTATCGTACATAAAAGTCTGAGATGAGGTTTGGGTGGAAGTCTGGGTATACAAAACACAAAGAGTAGTGACCAGGATCTATAGCACTCCCATCCACTGTATTCAGTGTGTTCCTGACACCAGAATCACAATGAGAGAGGATTCAGCACTGATAGTGGATCCACACACCTGTCTATGTCTGCTCAGAAAGAGCTCAGGATAAAGCAAGGCACTACACAGGCTACCATCATTAACACACCCTTTAGTTTTACATCATTTTTGCCCCTACCACATAGCTCTTAATGGGCTGTTTGTGACATTAAGTGTGTTCTTTATTGAGAGAATGAAGCTCAGTGTGCGACTTTAAAAGAGGGAGCTGACTGTGAACCGTCTGTTAGATTTACAGATTCAGCAGCAGCAGTCAGCCCCCCTGTTTCCTGCCACATCAATAAAAACACTGCGCTCAGCTCTGCGCCTTCCAGCTCACTTAATGACCGGATTTAATCATCCAATCTTGGTATACAAGGATGAACTGGCCCAACTTACTTCTTTACTTCTGTAACAGTTAACAGCATTGAAAGTTAACAATGGAAAATGGAAACATGGAGCGCAAATCACCTTTTGTCACAGTTATCGCAGACACTGCAGTCAATTTCTTCCGCCAATTATCTACCAAATTTAGAAACAAAGTAAATGTATTTCCAAGCTGGGCTACAATCAAGAGACTAGAACTGACCCACTAATATTGACTGTAATACTGAAATTAAGGCCTCTCCTACTGTTTTTGATATCATTACAGATCTGAACTTTTTTCTAGCTTTGTAAAAAATACAAACATGTCATGTTCACACATTCACACTGAACTCCTCAAAATAAATCATTACTATTAAGCCAGGGAGTGGATGTTAGAGGAGAACAATCCTCTTGTAGTGTAGCCTGAATTTGAACCCATGACTCCCGGGCCTTTAGGTCTCTCGCTTGACTTTGGGCACAAAATCTCTCCTATAAATGGATGCAGGCCCAAGATGAAAGCTACAGAAGATCCGGAACTGCCTGAATAATTCAATACAGATAGGAGAGGAGAAAGTCACATCTGGCAAAGAAACAAGCCATTTAATTCAACGCAGACAGTTTAGATACAGATAGTTCCTTTTGGACTATGCTTATTAAGCACAAAACAATTAGTACACATGCACATTTATTTCTAGCGTGCTTGAATATCCATATGTGCACTTATCTGCAAACCCATAACTGCAAGACGTTGCCTTTTATATACTGTAATTACAGATTGAGTTAATATTCATACTACAAACTGCACAGATGCATTTATTTGTGTGCTGTATCCATGTCTAAACCCTGCACACATTTCACACACAGTATTTCAATTATCTTGCTAGGACTTAAAAGCTGGCTTTTACAAATAAACAACGCACACAAAATGAGCTAACTGAATTCCTCCCACAAACAACAAAAGGTGCAGATTTCCAGGAACGCAGGGAAGTTGCGTAGCCTGGACACTATAATCCCCAAAGCCTTAAGTTTGGAGCACAGTTGTAGTGGAGGGTATTGTTCTTTTATAAACAATACAAGGAGTACAACTCTGAGAAAGAGAGAGAGGCAGAACTCTGTAAACAGACAAAAATAGTTGGCAGTCCCATCAGGCTAAACAGGAAACCCAGCCAATTAGCTGTTTATTCAGAACCCGGTTTGAGAGGTCAGGGGTTGTAGAGAGAGCACTTCCTGGAAAGTCATCAGACAGATGGAGCAGTGTCCGGACGCAGGTGACGGCTGAGGCACATGAGGGTCCATCACTTCATCACTGGAGCATACAAAGGTTAACAGAGCTTTACAAACAAAGAAGATGAGCAGCTTCTACTTTTAAAAGTCCACTCTACTAGGAGACCTAATGTCTGCCCAGTACTGTATTGCTACTGAGGCTTAATGGCACGAGTGGCTTCTTTTTGCCAGATCTGTCTGCAAGCGACAGATCAGATGGTAGATTGATTTAATCTGTCTCTGCTTTCAAGAACCATAAGCGGTATGGTACATCACATGTCACTGTGCTGACTGAGTCCAGAGTATGGATGGTAGCTCTCATGCACTTAACCCTTTCAGAGCACAAAGGCCCCTGAGAAATTAGGTGGGCTAATTGAATCAATCTAATTTATGCAAAAAAAAAAAAAAAAGCAGGGCCACATGTCAGGCCCTAGGATCATGTTTAACCATTTAACATAATTCATTTACATTGAGATCAAAAAGAAAGAGGTCATATGAAAAGAGCCAGGTCAAACAGAATCACCCGCTTCTTTTCTACACGTTCTCATGTAGGACAGGGGTAAACATGGTCAGTAAAACAGTACAACTACTAAAAAATATCACACACACACACACACACACACACACACACACA
>VUQH01041889.1:0-24849 GCA_015106775.1 Etroplus canarensis | reverse complement strand
GCACCAGTAACCATGCCACATCCAGTGGCCTTCAATCACCATTCTTGCTCATTTTGATCTTCAGATTAAACCTCAGCAAGTTGACCATGTATGCATGTATAGATAGACAGACAATCATAAAATATACAGTCACGAACCTAAGAAAAGTTGAATCTGAAACCTTTAGCAAGAAAATACACATATAATACACAGATATGAGATTCACACTCACACATACAGACACACACTTCCATCATGTATCCATTCACCCATGTAACTTTATGAACACCTTCCTGTCCATAAACCCAGGAGATGGAATGGAGAGTACAGCGAATGACTCCGAGAGAATTGGCCCAGTAAAACACTGCGCCCTAATCTCTTGCTACCAGCTCAAATCCTCACTGCTATTAAATACTGCTGTTCTCCTCCTGGTGGTGTTTTATTAACTGCATTTGCTCAATAAGACCTTGAATTCCCTACCACTTTGCTCATGACATTGGAACAGAAATGGAAAAAGTAAAAAAGATTTAAATCATGATCCAAGTCTGAGGCTGTAATAACTTTAATCCTTCAAATAAAGAGATCTATTCTGTTGTAAACAATGAAGCACTTTGCCTATAAGAAGTGTGTTAGAAAAAAAGGCAGCTGGGCTGGAAAGAAAGACAGATGTAAAGAGAGTGTTAGATCAGAGGAGAGAAAATGAAATTTTCACATGCACACGTGTTAAACTGTGTGTGTTTGCATATCTAGCTGTCAGACATAATAAGCATGATTAGTTTTTTTATTTCTTTTTGCTGCGTGGCACTGGATGAGCCAATTGCTTTCACATCAAAAGGCATCCGCTCTCAACAGTGTCACAGGGTGAAGGTTTTAATCCCCCTTCCATTGCCTCAGTGTCTCAACACTGCTAACTGTACCTCTGTATTTCATCATGCAGCTTCAGAGACTTGAGAGAATACAGGACAGACAAAAACAAGTTTGAATTTAAGAAGACCTAAAAAGCCGGGGTTGTTACTGAAGGCTCAGTTGCAGCAGCTAGAAGTGGCTTGGCGCACTTGAAAACAAAGGTAATCCAACTGCTTCCCTATTGGGAATGGAAACTGCTTTCAAAATAGTACCGAACCGAGGAAAACAACCATGCCCTACTTCAGATGCTATCAATGTTTTAGGAAACAAGGCCTTCTTAATTTTTTGTGCTGCTTTTTCATCTTCAACATATGAACTTACTACAGAGATGTTCTAACATCCTGATTAAATGTAACTATGCAGTTTTGTGCTTAAATCAGGCATGCGCTCATTGCAGAACGCTGAAATTTTTCTTTTTTTCTGTCTGGGTGTTTGCACAGAATGTGACCACAGGCACAAAAACACCGTGTTACATAGAGGGCATTGTAAAGAAAGGTAAATGAGACACAGAAGCCCCAACATGACTCATGTTCAGTAAGTTTATACCATTAAAGTTCTCTTTAAGAACTTTCAGATGTTGTCAGTCAGCACTGAGTGCTGAGTGCTGTTAATAAGGAGTACGTAACTTTACTTCTAATGAAGCAGTATATTTTTCCAAAAAAATTGTCAGTCCAGTGGTGAGATCCTTTAAAGTGCTCCATCCAACGCTTGGCATTGTGCTTTATACTGTCAGGCTTGCATGCAGCAGTTTGGCAATGGAAACCCATACCACGAATCTCCCAGGGCACAATTTTTTTGTTCTGCTGATAATGCCAGAGGAGGTTTGGAAGTCTGCAGTTATTAAGTCGGCAGAGTGTCGGCGAATTTTACTAATTATGCTCTGTTCTATAACATTACATGGTCTGCATCTTCATGACTGAATTGCTGTGATTCCTAAATGCTTCTACTTTTCAATAATACCACTTACAGGTGATTGTAGAATATCTAGGAGGGAAGAAATTTCCTGAAACGACTCGCTGCAATGGTGACATCTTATTACAGTACCGCACTCGAATTCAGTGAGCTCTTAAGAACAGCCCATTCTTTCACAATTGTTTGTAAGGGCAGACTGCATGGCTAGGCACTTGGTTTTATACACCTGTGGCAGAGGGACTGAATGAAACCCCCGAATTCCATGATTTAGAGGTGTGGCCTAATTCTTTTATCCATATAGTGTATAGGACATTATCCAAAGTGTTTGTATTTTAAGGCTTTTTTTTTTCAAATAAAATTAAGCACATTCTTATAGTCATAATTTCTAGCTAAATACCATCTTTCGAGCTCAGAGCTTTGGAAGTGAGTTAAAGTCCATGGCTGTGCTGTGAGTTCAGCTGTACTTACATGTAAAATGATCACTCAGAGAGAAAGTCAGAAGCAATAGAAAGTCTTACTTTTTGCTCATATGCACACCACTGCTCTCTATCACTCTCTGAAGCCTCACTGCTCACTCACACAAAGAACACACCACAGAGAGAGCACGTCTTGCAGGCAGAGGTCATTGTAAAGCAGTAGGATACTGTCGACAGATTCTTGAAAAATCAAAATGCACTAATGAGGTGAGAAAAGCGCAAATCTACTGACAAAGTTGCTCTGTTAGAAATGAGGCGAACTGAAGCATGACAGTCACCGCTATGAGTGAGAGGGATGTCAGGTGGACAAGCTGAGATGGCTATATTTTGCCACATTTTAACAAATTTGGGTGGAGCACTTACTGTATATTTAACTCTTTTTATATTATCAATATTGAAGTGTGAACATTATACAACACAGCATAAAATGCAACAAACCCACTGCTTGCTGGGAATCCTTCCCACACACCTACTCTCAGGACACATCAGCACAGTTTCTTTACATTGATGTTTTACTTCTTAATCTATTCCAGTTGCTGCATTCATCTAGGAGAAAGTTGCCATCAAAGTGACTGACCATGTGCTGCACACTGCGAGAACTCCTTCATGTAAATCAGCCTGTACTTGCATCAGCAGATGGATGTAGAACAAGTGTTGTTTATTATTGTTTACTACATAAAGGTGAGTACCAAATACTAACTTTCTTGTTCAATCTGGCAGTTCTGACACGCACATTAAAAACGTGTTCAGTTCATGTTTTGATAAAAAGGTCCTTGGTATTTTCTGCAAATCAGCCTTTGTGCTGTCAGGCAAAGACAGCTACAGATGGTAAATGTCAACGCAGGAAACTGTTCCTCTTTTCATTAAAATGTACACATTTATCTATATGAAATTCAACAGATAGCATCTTTAAATGTGACTTGACAAAAATCTCTATCCAATTTTCTCAACTTCATTCCAAGTCCTGCTTTTGCTCTTTCTCTCTCTCGCTGTCTCTTTCTCCTGGCCTTTCTTCCTATTTCAATTTCATCCTGTCAGTCAGTCGCTCACCTATTCCATGCTGTTGCTGGCCCTTTTGAAACACTGTCACATATTTCCATCTTTTTTTTTCACCATCTGCATATAAACCTGAGACCCTCCTGCCTCCCCTCCTGAGGTGCTGGAAATGGAGAGAAAGTGGCAAAGGAGTGATTACGATGTCAATTCATAAACACAGCACACCGAGAGACTGCATGGATGAAAGCACCAATGCCACTGGAAAATTACCCACCCAGCCGGGGACAAGTCATTTGCTACACAGTGGAGCACCACAACAAACATCAGCATATACACATATGAAGTGAAGGGTACAAACTGGAGTTAGGTAAATAAAAAGAAGTGGAGAGTGAAAAACAGGGGGGGCATCTTAGAGGTGGAGGAGAGAATCTGCCACAAATGATGTGTATATATGCGTATGTGTGTATGTGTGTGTGTGTGTGTGTGTGTGTGTGTGTGTAAGACTCTACAGGTGTTCAGCTCTCTTGGGTATGGGCAGCAGGGGACAACTGTCACTATTCAAACAGATGGAAAGAGACTCCCAACAACTGAGAAAGGGCACAGGATAACAGGATGGGGTGTCTCTCATACACTCACACACACATACACAAACAGCCATTTCATATGTTCTTGGACATCAGGTGGCCAATGCTCAAGTTCTTGAAAATACCACCTGGGAAATGCCACACTGCTAGATATAATCCATTTGTTTCTGGACCCACAGCATAACTTAAAAGGAGAGGATTCACTGATATTTAAGTGCAGGTGTGCATCAGTCAGTGGCGTGCGGTGACTTTTACAGAAATGCAAGCAAAGATGGTGACCACCCCCCCATCTAGATAAGAAAAATAAATCTTTCTCCACTGTTTAACATATCAGGACAAAATGGGCCAGATTGAAATGTACCATTTCATGATTCTGTTCTTCTATATTTATCAATAAGATATTTACCATTAGCTGACAATGATGAGTGCTGGAGGGATTTTTTCAGAAGCGTTCATTAAAAAAACAAACAAGCAAAACCACACCATGAAAACACCTCAATACAGACAAACTGCGTATTACTGGCAAATTTGACTCAGATTACCAAAGGAAAAGTACTTATTCTGCAGAAAAAAGATTCCCATTAGTGTTATATAGTATATATTACTGCTGCAGATGTTTACAGTTGGTCTTTTTTTAACCCTGTAACACCAAACGTATTATAATTCATACATGAGTTTTTAAGACCTCCACATCATCATTGTGATTTTTTTTCCTGAAAAACCGAATCTATACAATCAGACAATGGATGTACGGATATACACAAATAGATTCTATAAAAGCCAGATGTAGCAAAAATGATACAAATTAAAACTCATATATCGAAATTATAAATTAATTTCTTTTTTAAAAAATCACCAGAAGATTCAACAAACACTACAGTTTCAAAAAAATTAGAATTGTCATATCTGCCTCAAAAAACATTGTGAATATTTGTTGAGGGAAAAACAGCCTGATTTGGTTAGGAAAGATTAGGATGAATTTACAACATTTACAAAGAAATTACCACACCGTTGTGACATGTTGTGAAGATTATAAAATCATAACCCTTCCTGAAAGCACTGGACACTTCAAAACTGGCATCTGCTTTGCAACAACCATATGAGGTGCTTGCAAAGTCTTGCAAATCATTACAACACTCAATAAATTCAATCACAAAGTACTTATGAAAAGTGGGATTCATAATAAGATTTGTAATGACTTTTGCATATGTGGGATTGGGGCTCAGGGCATCAAGGAGTGATTACGATGAGGTTTATCCATGACTCATATGTGGAAACAACCAAAAAAAAGCTTCTAGCCTTGCATCTTGACAAGCTCCAGCCTTTGTTAACAGGACACAGGTACGCTCATGAAAATGACAGAAACTATAGATTCCAATGGCTTGGAGTCAAGCTATTCCAGAGACAACAGCGAACTGCAGCCACAAGATAGTGGTAATTAACAGGATGGGAACAAACAGACAATGGGAATTACTTTATGAGCCATAATGCTGGTTGAGATGTATGAGGAAAGAACACTTTCACTTTGGCAGGTTTTATTTGATGTCTATTTTTAGATTTCACTGGCCAAGCACTGCTTGCCTTGCTTGCCATTGGCATCAGTGTGTGTGTGTGTGTGTGTGTGTGTGTGTGTGTGTGTGTGTGTGTGAATAAGTGAGAGAAAGGGAACAGCTGTGTATTCCTGGAACATGAAAGTGTGATTTTTTTTTAAATGTAGAAAATGATTAGATTAGTTGATATTCCATCACAGCTATAAAGCAGAGATGGATTGTTTCATATCTTCGGGATGTGTTCTATGACTCATGAGAATCTGAGAAACTATGGAGATGGGTTGGCCAGATCATTTGTGGTTTCAAGAAAAAAAATATAAGGTGATTATTAACATTGTTTTTCAGCTTTTTATAAGACTGTTACTCATGTAGTATGTAGGGACATAGCCACCAGGTGATTTAATATTTTTCAGGAAATGCAGTAAACAACAGCTGGTGTCTAAATGCCTGCAAAGTAGATGACAGAACTAATGCATTCATATTAGTAATTAGATCTTGTTACTGATTCACAAGCTGGTAAAAGGATAACTGAAGGAGCACCTAGTTTTCACATAATAATAGTTTTTATTTTTGATATGGGAAATGGCTGTTACTATTTTAAAATTTCCCCCTTAATGACTAGAATTATACTACTGTATTAACCATGAATCACTGAACTACTTGGAAATTTAAAGTTTCAACCTTGATGTCATGAGTGGATATTAATGGACATTTTCTTCTTTTAATGTTTTTATTTCTATCTTGCAAATCAAAGTCAATGAAGTTACTAATAAGCTACTCTCTAGCATAGGGCTTGAGAAAGGGTTTGGGTTGGGGCTGAGGGGTTTAGACAGTTTCAATATCACTATCTGTGATGTAGCCTGATCTTCACTGATTGGCTGGGTGAAATCAGTGTGATTCTATGACCTCACGGAGAAGGGAGGGTGGCTAATTTAGATATCCACTGAAGTTACCAAATATAGTTTATTGTCCTATAAAGGGTTGATGGGTTATACTGTACCTGCAAGTTACAGGATACAAGCTACACATAAGCTAATGTGAGGGTTTTATAGCAATGGAGATCCTGTAAGAACTATCATTGATAGACCTGGTTGTTTATAACATACACCAATCAACTATAATGTTAAAACTCCACCATTCATCCATCAACTTTCATATCTGCTTGTCCTCCTAGGGTCACAGTGGAGAGAGTCAGGGTACACTCTGGGTATTTCAACAGTCTAACAGGTCTAACAGCCTGTCTAATCATTTTTAGTTTCCACTCAAACAGCTCTTGCAGTGTGAACATGAGATGCTTGAGGACAGACATAGAAAAGTGTTTAGGCACAAGGATATTAGCTGTGTGTTCCACTCCAAGTTCCCCTCCGTGGACCAGTCTTGTTCTGGCAAATTAATTTGACTGAAACCTGAGGAGAGCAGCATTGCTTTGCTGTGGTTTACACTGCTGCTTTACATCAAGAAGGTTGTGGATTCAAATCTTCTGACTGACTGTGGCCTTTTTGTGTTGAGCTTACATATTATCCCCATGAGGGTTTCTTCCAACAGTCCAAATGCATGCTTTTTATGTGATTTCAAACTGGCCCTTGCATTGCATATGAGTGTGAAAGTGTTCCATGCTAACTCTGTGATGGACTGGTGACCTGTCTGGGTTTCATGCTGTCTGAGTTTCATTCTTACCATATGACAGCTGGGATAGACTCCAACCCCTAAGGCCCTAAGTTGAATAAGTGGTAACTAAAATGGATGGAAGGAATCTGGTCAACACCTTAGACTCTTCCTCTTGATCATTGAGCTATTCCTGAGCAGTATTTGTGCAGTAGCAAGGCACATTGTCCTGCTAGGGGAAGGTATGCAATGGCTGTTTTTGGGCAGCTACAATGCTTGGTGGGATGATATGCATCATAGTAACCACGTGAATGCCAGCTTCCGAGCACAATAACATTGTAAACAAGTGACCATGTCATCTGTGGGTGTTTTTATGTCGTTTTAATCTTTTGGATGATCAGTGCATTTCTAGTGCTGGTGGAATAAATAACACATTAAGGTATCAGTAGAGTCTACTTATTTTCAGTAACAAACATTAAACATAGCAAATTATACCATATGTTGGTCTCGTTTTCAGTACTGACCCCCAATGCAGCTATGTGCCAGCTGAAACACAAAGTCAGTGAAAGTCTGCAAACACAGTCAAGCTAAATATATTGTCAAGTACAACATGATGAAAGTAAAGACATCACATTTATCTACTGTGTTAAATCCAAAATATTTCCTTTTATTATTTCTTGGCTGAGTTTCAGTCATCATCATCTGTTTTATTTAGCAAAGAGAAGCCTTGTTTACTGAGAGAAACAAGGCACACAATGAAAAAAGACATAGGTGGATTTTTAACATCTCATGCTGAGTTAAAAAAAAATTTAAATTGAACCAATGATTATACAGTAGATTGACTATTTCATTGTTTCCCCTATTGAAAATGTTACCTTTGAGCCATAATCTGAGACACAGAGCCCAAGAGTTCAGCCATATCCAAACCAGTGGATTTTAAATTAAATATGGACCAATCACTTATAGGTATAACGTGTAGATGGCCACATTACATATTGCATTTTAACAATATGTTTATTACTCCATATAATAACTTGAACATCAACTTCAACACCTAAATAAATAAATAAGACTTTGTTAGGACAAACTCTGTATAAATATTAGATTCTGCCCCCTTCCCAGCTACAAATAATGCAAACCGAGTGTGCTGGATAAATAATAGATTTTTGATCCATTGATAAATAAAAGAAAAAGAGCACATTAGGATTTTATTTTTATTTTATGTACAGAAGAATAAAAGAGAAAATCCATTTTAAACCTCACATGAAGACTTTTCCCAGCTCAGCCTTGACATATTATTTTAATGTGGTTGATTTAAATATTAAAGCCTCAGTGAGAAGTAATATGTGTTTTTCTAAGTTAAGACCACAGTTTTCATTAGCTCGTACTCCTTGTTCCACTCACAATTGCTGAAATGTGTCCTCGCTCTCTGATGTGTGTCACTGTGTTTAGTTTCTCTGTCGTTATTTAAGAGGATAAACATGTTAGAAGATTTTTTTTTCCAACTGCTGGCTGTTAACTTTTCCCAACATCTGTTACAAGAAGCTCAGAAAGATGAAGCCCAAGTTCCACTCTACTTTGTTTAAAAGTATGCATTTATATGTGAACCCTATTTCTAGAAAAGTTAGGAAATTTTCTGAATCTAATTATAACTAAAATCTATGATATTTTAATGTACCTGAAACTTGATATAATAGCCAAAAGTACAAAGAAAAGATTTTTAATAGTTTTACTGACCAGCTTTATTGTATTTTTTAAAACATGAATGTAAATATGAATTTGATGGCTGCAACACACTCAATAAAACTTGGAAAAGAGTGCAAGTAAAATTGAAACGTGCACAGAATATATAAGTAACAGTGGTTTAACAGGCTAACTTAGAGTAAGTAAGGTATCACAATTGGGTATAAAAATGGCATCCATCAAAGTTTCCATCTTTGCAAGCAGGGGTGGGTCGTGGGTTCTATAATTCCCGAGAATTGTTAGTCAGTTCAAAAGGAGCATTTCTCAACACACGACTGCAGATAATTCAGGTCTTTCAACATCTACAGTACATAAAAACACCTTCAGCTGCTCCCTTGTATTTTTCCCCAAGGGGTCACCACATTAATCCGCATCAATAATTTGCCACAGTTTTTATGCCAGATGCCTTTCCTGATGCAACTCCCCCATGCTGGGAGGGGCTTGTGTCCCTACCTGGAATTTTGTTTGCACAGCAAATGTGTAAGCCACTACACTACAGGGACACTCAACATCTACAGGGTATAGTATTTTGAAAAGATTCAGAGAATTTCCTTTTTGATAAAGATTATAGTTAGGGCTTAGTTATGCTGCAATAGGTTTAGACTGCTGGGGGGCCTCTTATGCTGGGCATTTCTACTTCATCCACCTCTTTTCACTCCCCACGCATTTATTTGTTACTGCTGCATGTCATTAAATGTTGTTTTCTCCCATAGCGTGTGCCTCTCTCAGCTCTCCTTTCTGTCTTCTCTGTTCCCTCACCCCCAACCGGTCGAGGCAGATGGCTGCCCCTCCCTGAGCCTGGTTCTGCCGGAGGTTTCTTCCTGTTAAAAGGGAGTTTTTCCTTCCCACCCTTGCCAAATGGTTGCTCATAGGGGATCATCGGATTGTTGGGGTTTTCCTTTTAACACTGTTTTATCTTTACCCTACAGTGTGTGACTCGAGGCGACTTTTGTTGTGAAATGGCGCTATATAAATAAAATTGAATTGAACTGAATAGAATGCAGAAACACCTCAGTGCATAAAGAGCAAGGCTGGAACCCACAGATGAATGTATGTGATCTTTGAGCCCAGTGACACTGACTAACAAATTGTCATGCAACTGTATATAGCCACCTGGGCTTGGCAGTACTTCAGAAAATTTTGAATTTATGCCTTTTCTATTTTAATATTTCATCTTTCTCATATTTCTGACTAATCTTAGTGGCATTTTTTTTATCTGGGCTCTGTGACCTACCCTTTTGTGAAAGTTCATCAAAGCTGGTTTTCCCTGCTCGTGACCCAGAGTGTCACACTGTGTGTGTTTTCATTAACTGTCTCTGATGTGCCTTTTTGCATAAATGATTTGTAATAAAAAAATCCTTGAAGCCAGACACTATTCAGGCCGCTATGATGTACTGAACCTGTTGTCTGACCTCTTTGCAAAGAATATTAAAATATCAAAAGATATTTGATTTTGTCTGGGTGTCCAATTTATTTCAGATCTCTACAAAATTTCCATAACAGGCACTTAACACGGTCCGCTGCATTCAGAAGTGCAGCTTGAAACGGTAATACATAAAGAGCAAGCCATACATCAGCTTTATTTCAGAAATGCCTCTGGGCCCAAGCTCATTTCAGATGGACTGAAAGACTCTGCCACCATGTTCTGTGGTCACATAAGTCCACATTTTCACACTTTTTTCGGAAAAAAAGCCGGCGTTGAGTTCTCCGTAGCAAAGATAATAACATGCACTTACACTGTTATCAGCGAAACATACAAAAACCAGCATCTGTGTCGGTATAAGGGTTCTGACTTGCATATATGTGAAGGTACCATTGACTGTGACTTGTATATTATGATTTTAGAGAGACATACAGCCATCCAGGTGATGTTTCTTCGTATGACATCCATGCTTATTTCAGCAGGACAATGCCAGACCACATTCTGCAAAGGCGACAACAACAAGGCTTTGTAGACACAGAGTGTGTGTGCATGAGTGGCCTACTGTCATTTCAGATTTATCTTGTATTAAAAACGTATGGTGCTTCAAGAAAAGGAGAATCAGACAGCAGTGACCACAGACTAATGAGTGGCTGAATTGTTATATCAAGCAAGAACTGATTTCTAATTGTAAAACCAATTGCAATGCTATAATTACAGCTCCAAAATTGTTACTTTTGTAAATTAAATCAAGGTTCATATGAATTAAGGTTTTTGCTTTTATTTCATTTTTGGAAAATATTCACATTTTTTGTGAACCCCAGGATGAATAGCTGCTGTATCGCCATAGCTAATTAGGATCCAAATAAACTAAACTAAACTTCTGGAAATAGTTTTTTTTTTCTTTTTTTAAAGGCGATTTAACTATTTATTAGCTTTTTAAAAATGTATCTGCAGTCACAAAAACAATGGTCAAAACAAAGTTGTGGCCCTGAAATCTGTGGGACCGTAACACTAGACGTTGTCAAGGAAGCAAGGTTCCCAGATTGCATGCTGCTAGGCTAACAATTTTTTAAGCAATTTATTTTAAGCAATTAGTTTGGTTAAATCAATGATCAGTTCAGTCATTTAGTCAACTCATTATTAAAAACCACAATATATTTTGTTAAACTACAGTCTGAAGAAGTCTAATTTGACACAAATCGGCGTAGGACAAAAGGAGGGTCGCTTAATAGGCTGCGTCTTTCTTTGCACTCCTATTACTCTTCTCTGTTCCCCTCACCCCCAACCAGTTAAGGCAGATGGCTGTCCCTCCCTGAGCCTGGTTCTCCTGAAAGTCTCTTCCTGTTAAAAGGGAGCTCTTCCTTCCCACAGTCACCAAGTGCATATTCATAGGGGATTGTCTGATTGTTGGGCTTTTCTCTCTAATACTGTAGGGTATTTACCTTAGAGTGTAAAGCGCCTTGAAGAACTTTTATTGTGAATTGGCGCTATATAGATAAAATTGAATTGAACTGAATAATACACAAGCAGTATACAAATATTAGCTATAAACAGCTACAATATAAGATGTTAAGAGATATGTTATAATATCAGACTTGTACTTTGCCTTATTTTTTCATACGCTGTTTTTGTAGCAGAATTGTATGCCTAGCTGCTGAAAAACATGTGATATAAATCATTGTTCAAACATTTATACTGCATAGACGTGCTAAGTTTGTTTCCCATAGCAGGGTTGCTTTAATATTAATGACACTGTTGACACAAGCTGAGATTATTCTTTAAATGCTAAGTCCTAGCAAGTTGTCACCCGATGTATAATACTGCCTGCAGTGTGTTGTGAAACTGCTATGTGTAATAGACTTTGGCGTTTAACAGTCAATCAGTGGTGAACAGCAGAGAGAGGTGCAGCATTATGGCTTGGAATTCAGCAAAAAGCAGCCTCTGCTCTCAGGATGCTCACTGGCTAAGAGCTCAGTGTGGGGCCCCTCCACTCTCAGAGACAGATGTTAGGCCTGGGCTCGGCCATCCACTCTCACCGTAATGAGAACTCAAGGGGGCCTGGGCCCACACATAAACACACAAATACACACACACACACACACTCATGCACATGCATGACCACACCAATAACACCTGTCTTTCCACAAGCACACATGAGCAACAAAAAAACTCTCACATACAGCCAACAAAACCTGAGAGCCAAACAGTAAACAAGCAAGACTGGTGGGTTAGCCAGGGGTGAACTCATGATTTAATAATGATGTGCTGGTTAGAAAAATGAGCAACCTTCGCTCACATACAAGCATTCATGTTACCATGCAGTGTATCCAAGTGACAAGATATTACAATAGAGAGCAGGGAAGGAGAGTTGGTGGGCAAAATAAGGGCTTGAAATGAAAGCGAGAGAGAGAGTATATGTGTACCCTGCCAACCATTTTTGAATGTCCAGTGAATTAATGTGAGACTTTAATTATTTACCACTCTTTAAGTAGTTTCTACTTTGCAGTGTATGTATCACATGCTTGCATGTGCATGTAAGTGAGAACCAGGAGTAAGGATGGATCAGCTCCTGTTCATTTTATATAGGTATGACAATATGCAATACAATAAGGAAATGCATACAGTGTACAATATGTCTATGCATGTCAAGAAGTTTCCGTATGTGATTATGATTTGTGGTGACATATTAAATCGCATTTAAGCTCCATTTCCATCACACGATATAGCCTATGCTGCAACAAGTAGAATGTACCCTGGAGAGGTGACCAGTTAACATGGAGTAACAGAAAACCAATCACACTCCACACCTACAGTTAGTTTAGAATCTCCATTTAACCTAACTTGCATGTCTTTAAAAGAAAACCTGCACAGACATAGAGAGTACATGCAAACCCCTTAGATGAAGGGCCCAGGCAGGTTAAAACTCAGCACATTTTTGCTGAAAGCCAGCCACTGCATGACTTAACAGCCAGAATTTAAAATGGAATGTGTAAATTAGTGCTCAATCAATACTATTTTACTGAATTTTAAAGAGTGAAAAACTAGATACTGATAAAATATTCTTTATGAAGATAAAAATGTACACATTAAAAAAGAAAACCAACAAAACAAAGCATCTTATTATAGTGTTGTACCACTGGAAGAATGGAATGCCATTCATCCCAAAGACAGCACTTCATTTCATGTTTTGACAGTGATAGCGGACTTCGGCATTTAGTTGGCATGGTGTGGATGCACTGGTCTGCTAAGAGGGAAGAAGAACTGCAAATCAATACAATGTTTTTATCTTTTATCTATTTTCCACCATTCCTATCATGATGGAAGAAGTCGCTTCCAGGATGACAATGCACCCATCCATGGAGCATGAAGGGACACTCAATTGTTTAATAAGCCTTAAAATGCTGGGAATCATATGGTATGGGCTTCACTGTCACCAGATCTCAACCCAGCTGAACACCTGCGGGAGTTTCCAAACTAATGTGTCAGACAGCAAACGGGGAATGTATTCAGGGAAAATAGTGTTCCATCCCTCCAGTTAAATTCCAGAGAATTTGAGAATCAAAGCTCAGGAGCATTACAAATGTTCTGGAGGAACATGGTGGCTGAACACCTTACTCTGACACATCGTTGATTTTTTCTTTAATTGGTTGCTTAGACAAATTGGCCAACACTCTGTCATATGAAAAGGAAAGTTTCCACAAGAGTCTATGCAGTCCTTTGAAAAACTACATCCTTATTGCTTCCATGGGAACTAAGAGGGGATCATCCATGTTCTGTCAATAAAATGTACTTGATTAACTGACCATCACCAACTGTGACCGCTTTTATAAAAGAAGCCATTCTGGAAGTTTTTTAGTTTGAAGCATTCAGGTGCCAGGGAGGAAACACATTACCAGTGGTCTTAGAAAGGCAATTGTTCCTGCCCATCAATCTGGTAAGGGTTCTAAGGCCATTTATAAACAATTTGAAGTCCATCATTCTACAGTGAGAAAGATGTTTTCCACTTCAAGACAGTCGCCAAAATTCCCAGGAGTGGACATGCCAGCAAATTCACCCGAAAGTCAGATAATGCAATTTTCAGAAAACCCAAGGGCTACATATCAAACAAGCATGTCTTGTTTGGAAGGGCTGCAAGGAGAAAACTTGTTCTCTCTAAAGAACATGGCAGCATGGCTTAGGTTTACAAATTACATCTGAACAAACCAAACAGACGAGACCAGAGTGGACGTGTTTGATAATGCACAGCGTCATGCTTAATTGAAACTAAACACAGCAAATCAGTACAGTTACTTCATACCAACTGTAAAACACAGTGGAGGAGGGGTGATGATCTGGGCTTGTTTTGTAGTCACAGGACCTACAGTAGGTACCTTGCAGTCATTGAGTTGATGGCAAACTCCACTGTATAGCAAAGTATTCTTGTGTCAAATGTAATGCCATCTGCCCAGTCAATGTCCAGACCTCAACCTGACAGAAATGCTTAACAGTGCAGTGCATAAACCAATGCTGGCAAAACTCAATGAACCTCAGTAATGCTATTAGAGGTGGTTCTGCAAGCTATCGAATCATGGGGTATCCTTAGGGTATCACAGGACTGCAAAGAGACCTATGACAACTTTGGTTTTCATGTGACTTCATTGGCATTGCAAATTTACTCTTTTGTTGTTGTTATAAAACAGTCTCTAAATTGTCCCAAGTATTTCTGCATAATGTTTTTTTTAGTTTTCATATCAGACGATAAGTATCCCAAATACACTAAATACTGATATAGCTGAAATATGCCAATATAGCAGTGGGGCTCTAATGTTATTGCTTTGCTTCACTCTTTCAGTCTCTCCCGGGTATGTTTAGCCTTGATAAAGCAAAGCCTAATCAAGTCAACAAAAACTAGAACAAAAGTTGGATTAAAATTTTAGCTTTCAACTGTCCTTAACCCAATGCCCTTCCAAAAACAGAATCTCAATGGAGTTCTGGTAAAAGAGGCAGAAAGTGAATGGGAAAAAGAAAGAGGAGAGACAAATCCTGAGGGAAAGAGAGAACAGTGTGATAAGACCTGGCTAAGCTTTGCCGTCGGTAATTACCTCCACACTAATGCTACACCAGGATAAACCCAGAGGGAGCATGGAAACTGATGAAGACCATAGATTGTAAAAACATAAAACAAAAAGAGAAGTGATTGAATGTCTGATATTATTGGCTCGGTGATGAGACAAAGACAGACAAGGAAGAGACATGCATAAGGGTAAGATGGAGGCTGATAGAACAGAAGAGGAACAAGGGGGAGTGAGAGAAAGCAAAGCGGTGGGAGGAGGTGGTGCACAGTGACCCAGATCCTCCTCCCGGTAACACAGAGCAGAGCTGCTACAGCCAGGCTGCCAGGGCAGGGGCACAGGATGAAGAGATACAAGACACAAATATGAGCGAAAACAGCCGCTATGGTGTGACAGCTGGTCTAAATCACAATAAGCGTGTGGGGACATGCTGCTTTGAAAAACTATCAAATTGTGACAAATTTTGTTTGTTTTTTGAAGCTGTGGGGCTTGTATAAGAGCTGACAGGTACTATCAGTGCTCCTCCCTCGCTTTCTTTTTCCTGGGGAGGGAGACAGGAGCACCTTGGTGATTTCTCCCAAAACACAAAGGGACAAATGAGGCCCTGAGCGTCCCGTTAAAAAATGAAACAAGTCAGCAGAGAGTTTACATCCCTCAGGATTTGACCTGGTAAACACACACACACACACACACACACACACACACACACACACACACACACACACACACAAAACCGTGCAGTTATTGAGCCTGTGCAACAGCCACAGGGAATGAACCTTTACAGAGGGGAGAGGAGGAGCTCCAAGTGTGTGTGTATGTGTGTGTGTGTGTGCGTATGAATGTGTGCATCAGTGGCCCAGTTACAGCAGAGGGATAAAATCGCTGCATCCGTGACAGACCTTCTACATAAAGCTGGTCCCACCTGTTCAAATGCTCCACCTGCGCAAGTGTGTGGGCGTGTGCACTTGTGCATTCACGTGTGTAAACACAATTGCTAGAGATTTCTGGGAATGAGGGATTTCAGTTTACATGGACAAATTTCAAGTTTTTAGCTGAGGCCTTTCATATATTAAAACAGACACACACACAGTGTACACAGTTTCCCACAAGCTCATCACAAAGGCACAGGAATTCATGGACCATTGTGCATGGATTTCTGTAGCGGGTTAAAAATATGGCTAGCAGACTGTATGGGAGAATCACTGGCAACAAATCAATGCACTTCAGACTGCTAGAACTCCATTTTTAGATGGTTTATGGTTCTTGGCTCTGTGGTCCCTGATGCTGGAGGAAGTCATGGACCCTCACGGATATCTCATCATCCAGACATACATAATCATCATGCTTTATCTCACTATGTAAAAGGTACATGTTAAAACAGCACTGCTTAGCATTAGCATTTAGATGCTGCACATTTCCTGGCCATTTTCACCCGTCCATCTGTCACTCATCAATCACTGCTCAGCCTTATCCTCGCTGTGACAGACTATCAGGTCCCTGGTGTGTTCTCACATTCCTCCATTCCTCCAATCTTCCTGCACGCTGGTGTATGCAAATTAGCTAATGGAGACACAAAAATCTTCCAGCAAGTCTGCTTTCAGCACAATGGATAGCTCCGTTAATGCAGTTTCTCGCTGAGTGTCATTGGCTTGTTTCAGCACCAAGGACAGAGCCAGGCATTCGCTCCATGTCTGCTTGTTTATAACTCATCTGCTGTCGTACAATTCTCAGTGAATGTGGGATATTTCTAAAGGAAAATGAAATCAACACTTTCTGCCATCAGAACAACAGCACTGAGGCTGCTTTCAAAGCATTTATAGTGATCTGTGATGCATCAGCTCGTATTAAACATACATAAGCTCGATAATAGCAAGACTAAATGTTTAGCATCCAGCTCTTTGTGCTTGAGAAACACATAATGACTCCTATTCCGGTGAACAGTAAAAAGTGGCAGCGCTTTGATAATACCAGAGATAATGTAGGGAAACAGGTTTAAGCTATGCAGACCTCATCTCCAGTCACTACTAATCATAACCGCTGCAGAAGGGTGACAGAGTGGAGCATCTGCTGGCAGGCTGGACTAACACCAAGGGCACTGACACTTTAACTTATAAGAAGCAGCAGCAAATGATATGTTTTACCAGTGCAGACATATTTGTAGACCCCCTGCTGATGGGAGTTTAACTGCCAAAAAGCCCTAAGCACTGAGAGTCTGTGTATCTAGAAGTAGAAAAGAAAAAAGGGTTTTATATATGCATGTCCTCAGGAAAGCAACAGTGACTGTTAATTTGTTTGTGTGTGTTTGTGTTTGTGTGTGTGTGTGTGTGTGTGTGTGTGTGTGTGTGTGTGTGTGTGTGTGTGCGTGCCCATGAATGTTTGGGTAATATGTATAAGCTCAGCCAGCTTCTACTCAGCCTGTAAGTGGCTAGCATATGGGATGACAACTGTTGCCTTCATGGGGAAATGGACGGATTAATTGAAATTGAGCTCAGATAGAAGAACAGACACGCAACTGATGATCACTTAACACAATCATCAAGGAAAAAATCACACAGGGACTGCTTGTGTGCTACCCTGTTTGTGTGCTGCGCTCTTGTGTTTGTGCCGGGCTTTGAGGGATTGTGGACTAATGAAGAAAATAACAATTACTGCTTAATTAATATGTGTGTACCAGCAGCCCCAGCCCAATACCAGTGGAAGATCATCAACCTCAGCAAACCAAGAGCAAATACTGATGATTTCTAATGAGATTTCGTGTGTGTGTGTGTGTGTGTGTGTGTGTGTGTGTGTGTGTGTGTGCCTGTGTGCAGACTGACAGTCAGGAGCATGTGTTGCTGCTTGCCTTGCTGAAAGATGCAACTAATGCTCATGCAGGGCTGACCTGAATATGGAACCGTCTTAGCAGTGAAGCCGAACTAGCCTTATTCCTGCTCCTATTACATATTATACCTGTGTGGTTAAGCCAGCATTTGAACAAGGCCACTGAAAAAAATTTTTCATTGTGTCTTTCTGTCTTATCTCACAGTTTTTATGAGCATTCACCGCAGTCTTTTTTCTTAAAGTAATACTTCAACATTTGGGAAATATGCTCCACTTTATTGCATTTTTCAGAAAATCCTTCACTAATAGAAGAAGCCATTCAACTTAGTATGAAGGTTGGAAACAGAGGAACACAAGTAGTTTGCCCAAAGGTAGCAAAAACCACCTACAAGCACCTCTAGAGCTCACTTATGAACATATTATATAATTCAGAACAAAAGGAAGTAAAACTTGTTAGGAAGTCTCTGATAACTGATCAAGGCCAAAAAATGATCCCAGTAGGTTCCAAAACATTAAACTATTCCCCAAACTTTACACATTAACAAAGGAGGCAAAATTCACAGAAGTTTTTTGAATCTCATAGCAATACACAGACAAATCTGAAAACATGTTTTCCAGAGTCTCAGATCATTCTGACCAAGACCAGTACAGATTTTCTGTCCTCTTAACCAGAATGTGCTGGGGTAGAGGCTTGAGTAGGTTAAAAGAACAAATGCTTTTTGGTGCTTTTTTCCTGGGAAATTTTTTTGACATTTTATTTTGTTACTATAGTGGTCTGTCAGTTTAATAGTTCAGTGGAATAAATAATTGACTTGTCTCTCTCCTTTTGGTTTTGTTGAGCTGGAGAGGAGAATTGCACACAGACACTGATACAGATTCTGAGCATTTATGACTAGCTAGCGCAAAGTCACAGAGACCCAGCATGTGTGGTTCATATAACCGGAATCAGAATCCATTGTTAATCATAGGGGGAGTAATTCCAAAGAAGAGTAGAGCAAGGGGGGAAACATAATGTAGAACAAAGCAACAGCGTGGAAGTCTACATTTCTGTGAATTTTTTAAGGTTACTGACTGACGCCACATGCTATATGGACAAAAATATTGGGCCACCTACACATTACACCTACAGGAGATTTTATGATATCCATTCTAAATTCATAGACATTAATTTGGGGTTAGCCCCCCCTTTGCAGCTATAACAGCTTCCATTCTTCTGGGAAGACTTTCTATAAAATTTTTGAGTGTGTCTGTGGGAATTTTTCCTCATTCATCCAGAAGAACATTTGTGAGGTCAGGCACTGATGCTGGAAGAAAGGCCTGGTTCACAATCAACGTTCTAGTTCATCCCAAAGGTGTTTGATGAGCTTGAAGTCAGGGCTCTGTGTGGGCCATACCAAACTCATCCAGCCATGCCTTTACAGGCCTTGCTTTGTGCATTAGTGCAAAGTCACGCTGGGTCTTTCCCAAACTCTTCGCACAAAGTTGAAAACACAGAACTTTCCCTTTCCCTGTTTATTCTTTCCCTTCACTGGAACAAAGGGACCAAGACCAACCTCAGAAAGCAACCCCAAAAATATTATCAATCCTCACCAAATTTTCTAGTTGGCAGTCAGGCATAAAATGCTCTCCTTGCACTTACCAAACCCAGACTTGTCCATCAGACTGCCAGATAAAGAAGATGATTTATTATTCCATAGAACATGTTTTCACTGCTCTAGGGTCCAGTGGTGGCGTACTTTACACTGCTTTGTTTGATGCTTGGTGATGTTAGTCTTGCATACAGCTGCTTGGCCAAGGAACCCACTTCATGAAACTCCCAGCACAGTTTTTTTCTATGATTTTAATGCCAGAGGAAGGTTTGGAATGCTGCAGTTATTTAGTCAGCAGAGCCTTGGTGGCTTTTTTGCACTATGCGCCTCAGCACTCAATGACCCTGCTCTGTAACTTTATGTGGTCTGACACTTCATGGCTGAGCTGCTGTGGTTCCTAAAAGCTTTCACTTTGCAATAATACCCCTTACAGTTGATTGTGGAATATATAGCAGGGAAGAAATTTCACAAACTGAGTTGATGCAAAGGTGGCATCCTATTACAGTACTATGCTGGAATTCAGTAAGAATGACTCATTTGTTCACATTTAACAAAGCAGACTACATTGCTAGCTGCTTGATTTTATACACTTATAGCAATGGGACTGAATGACATACCTGAATTCAAAGATTAAGATGTATGGCCTAATACCTTTATCCATATGGTGTAGTTTTTACACACTGTGCACTCTGATCATTTAAAAGCATATGCTAACCCCACCTGTTTGTTCATTTAGAGGCTGTGAAGTTTCATTCATCTTACTGCTCCACTTAGGTCTCTTGTATTGTCAGGTTTTTTTAGGTTTAAAAGAAAAATGGGTAATTGCTGTTTGTCAGACTGAGGGTGGCTGGTTGGAAAATTTAAACATATCACCTCAACCTTGCCTCCAGCACCATGCAAATGTTAATAGGAAATTAGTGTCTTGGAAATATATTTTAGATAGATGATATCCATCACAAAGTAAATGCCAAAAATGAAAGCTGAGACTTATCTCTAAGTTACTTAGCCGCTCCATGTCATTTCTTAAAGTCTGTTCTCCACTCAGAGTGCTCCACTTGTCAAGTGCGAAGATTTATGAGTCACAGAGACAAAGATCTGCAACTTTCTCTCTGACCCTTTCCTCTCACTCATCCTATAATTCTCTCTGCTTTCTCCCTCTGATCATTTCCTTTGAGGTCAGCCAGACCCAGCTGGTGGAGAGGAACAGGTCGGGTGATATCTGTCTGTGTAACCCTTTGCTACTCATCAGTGCATGGGTGTGCGTCTGTGTGTGTGTGTATTTCTCAGGATGTGTCATCATCCCACTCTGAAATATAGAAGAGTCTCAATTGGTGAGATTGGGCTAGAGGTAAGTGATTGGAAAACAGGACCAAATAGATGAAAGGAGGGCTGAAGAAGCTACAAGAAGGAGCCTCTTGAATATCCTGGAGAGCTCTTGAGTGTGCATGTGTGTGTGTGTGTGTGTGTGTGTGTTGTGTGTATTAGTGCTGCCTATTGTATGCACTGTAGTGCATGAGAGCAAAAACAACAGGGGAGCTTGGTAAGAGTCTGGCAAGACACTTAGAATAACTTCAACTTGATTATCCAAAAGAAGTGGGGATTAAGTATAGCAGTAAAGCAATGACATGCACACACACGGACAAGCAGTTGTGTGTCATAAGACAATAAATGCTTGAAACTCAATGTGAGCTGAAAGTCACCATCTGGTAGACGTCAAGTCGTACAAAATTCTACCCCAGCTTCCACATTCCAATCAGCTAAAAAGACAGCAGCCATGCAAAGCTGATATTCAGTTTCTGTTACTGTTGAAAATAAAGCTTACACATTTAAAACTCGCTGATGCTTAACATCATTAAATAAAGCCAGGGAGAGCAAGACTCTGGGATTATTATACAGCTCTATAGCTTTAAAGAGCTGTCAAGTGAAAACAGAATCAAATCAAAATGTTGGGCCTTTTCATACGTCTGAATGTCATTGTTTTTCTACTAAAGTGTTTCTGTGCACTAAAGGGATTCCATGAAAACCAAATACATCTGAATAGTAATGCTTTACAAGGCAAACTGCGAGTCAAATAAAATACTCCACATAGAAATTTAAAAAAAACAGACACAGATCCTGCTTTGCAATGACTGACAGGGGCAGTCATTGCTAATGTTATGGGAATATTACATATTCAAATCAAGCATTTACAAACCAGTGACCATGATTCATTTAAAGCATCTCAAGGGGACATGTTTTTTTATTTATTTTTTGTAATAATGCTGGCAGCAAAGTGATAACAGTGAAATAGAGCAGGCACACAGTTTTTTATATTAATGGTATATTAAAGAGGCACTTTTCAGAGAAAGTGGTATAATGGTGTGTTATGGGAGAACAGAGACTACTTGTAACATGGGCTTCTTTGCTGGTAACGTGGTCAGTTCCTGAAGGAGACAAGACAAAAAGGCAGTGTGGTCTACATCTGTTGAGGGGTGGAGATAGGCAGATTACTTGGACAAGGTCAAACATTTCATGGAATTTTTTTTTTGTTATATTTTAAATGCCCATTGTGAAAAAAACAATGTCCAAAAACCACAAAAGGCCATCTGTTAACAAAGGTCATGAGATATAATGAAAAGCTCCAAAGAAGCATGTACACAACTGCTTTTTAGGGCGACTGACCAGGCTTAGGAAAAATCATCTTATGTCTCCTTTCCTCAGTCTGCCATTTTAATCCATCCTTCCTTTTCTTTGCTTTCTCTTTCAAGTTGTTTTCTTTGCTCCCGCTCAAAAACACACCGGAGCTTCTAACTTAATTCTGCAAAATCTACTCTGGACTCATCTCTGATCAATTCCTCCCTGTGCATCTTGCTCTGTGTGTGTGTGTGTGTGTGTGTGTCCCTCTCTGTCTGTCTGTAGGGCAAATCAATGGGCTCTGGCTGCCTGAATATGTGTTGCCAAGTATGGTCAGCTGTGACCACTCAAAAGAAAAAGAAAAAAAAACAAGGAAAGAAGAGAGAAGAGACACCTACTCACTGTACGGTTAACCCAGTTCAGTCAGCCACTGGACTACATACATATACACACTGTGACTTCCACACCCACAAAGACAATAGAGCAAAAACACAGGAGGTTGAACAAAAGGATATTGTACTGTATGAAGTATAAAGAAGGGGGAGAATATAAGCGTAAAGGCCACTGTGGAATACCCCCAATAAGCACAGTGCAATAAGATCTGATAATAGAGACTAAACTTCCTTTCATTTGTGACTTTATATGTATGTTTGAAAGCAGACAACAAACACCCACTCGACACTACCCCACATTCATCTCATGCTTAACACTGAGACAAAAAACAAAGGCTTGATTTCTCATTAGCAATAAAAACAGCATCTGTTCGCTAATGAGCAAAGTTCAATGTGCTGTAAGGAACTGTGTTTTTCTGTCGTCACAAGGCTCTCTGCAAATCCAGTATCAGCACTCATGGGATCACAGAAACCCCCTCTACCTCCTCCTTAAACTTATCCACTCCGACTCTGTCTTTTGTCTCAGATGGTTGTGGGACTGTGCCGGGATCAGTGGTCTGGCATTCTTCCATCACAGCAACCACTAAGCTCTCCTGCTTCTCAAATGGCTACAGAGCTTTGAGGAAAAAGGAGGAGAAAGCAACTGTTTGTGAGCCAAAAAAAGGGAAAAGAAAAAAATCTGTGATGTTCCTCCATGTCACTGAGCCCTACCTCCCGTGGCCGCGGCAAGCTGGACAGGATTTGTGCCGCATACCGTGTCACAGCCTTGTTGGAGGATTTATAGAGTGCTCCCTATAATGCACTTCCTCCTCTCCAATGGGGTGGACATAAATCTGCCTCTGTTTTTTTGACACCCCCCTTTTTTATTTGCTAATGGGATCCTCAAATGCCTAACCTCTTGGCTGTCTTTATCCCTTGCGCACACACACATACACAGACAGGCACAAAAGCTGTGGCTCACACACGCAGTCACACACACAAAAGCTCTATAAGGAATGGCATAAATTATAGCACCTGTGTTGATTAATCCTGCAACTTTTCTAGCACATGTCCAAGCAGCCAGCTGGTTAGCACGAGGCCTCTTCCAAAGGTTGAATATTACATTCTAACTGCTTGCATGCTTGCTGACAGAAAAAATATGTACAGTGTGTTTATCTGGATATAATAAAGCAGCAAAAAGGTTCCACCAACAAAGAGTTACACAGTGGGTAGCTGAATTAAAATACACTGTGCTGGTAATGAGCTATCTAAATTCAGAGTTCATATTGCTTGGAATTACACAAAAGCAAGGCTCCGGGCAGCTCTGGCAAAAACTGTATAGCTCTTTCTGCTTCGCTGCCAGAAGATTCTCCCTGTCGAGCGGCGACACGGTCAGTCCTGGGGAAATCGTTTGAGCCGCAGCGTGTATCTGTGAATGCAATAATTCCTTTGTAAGCGACATCACCTCCTCGCCCATTTTTGCATATTTGGCAGCTGTCAACATGCTGGCTACACTCTATCACTCTCGCTGCACGTGCACAGGCAAACCCCCACACACATGCGCACATAGGGGAGATGTTAATACTTCAAGTTCTGATTACTGACAACGAAGTAAGAAAGCCCCTCACACACACACACACACACACACACACACATGCATGCATGCAGAGTCTGACTGGATGACTCAAGGGTGACGGTGATTAAAGCGGCTTGCCTTTCCGGAATGAAACGGTGGCTAAACGTTAAACGTCAGGAGTGGCGGCGCTTCAAAGTTATCTGGAAAACAAGTTTGCATATTGGCTCTAGAGAGGCAGATTCTTCTCTGCACTTGACACGAATGCACTCACTCGGTTGTTATCTCAAAAGCTGTAACTGAGAAGCAGATTTAGGACTAAGAAAAAAGGGGAATGCCTTTTCTTATAGGTTCTGCTTCCTGCCAGCTGTGACAGGCGTGAAAGGTGGTACGGGGCAGTGTAGCAACAGATAGCAGTTAGACAAACTCTCAAAACAATAGACTCTTATTTTCTCCTGGATTTGACTGCACTATACAGTGGCCCTGGGGAATCAATTAGAACCATGGTTTGCTTGGTTTTTCCACCCCCATTGACTTGGCAGTAATTTGTTTACTTCACAGCCAAGCTCTGGATAAAATAACAAAAAAATATCCTTCCTTACATTGCAACTATCCTGTTATTTCTGGTCATATATATATATATATATATATATATATA
>VUQH01041888.1:39297-54804 GCA_015106775.1 Etroplus canarensis | reverse complement strand
TTTTCTGAGACACTGAATTTTGGGTTTTCATTATCTGTAAGCCATAGTCATCAAAATTTCAAGAAATAAAGGCTTGAAATATTTCACTCTGTGTGTAATGAATCTATATAATATATGGGTTTCACTTTCTGAAATAAGTGACAAAAAATATTGAACTTTTTCATGATATTCTAATTTTTTGAGATGTACCTGTACAGCTGCAAGTGTTTTAGTTTGTCCTTGCATGCTGAAGAACAATGTGTACAAAGACAGGAAAAACTACAAATGACACAGCAAAAACTACAGTACATATGGAATAATGGTGACTAGTGCTGCTGCCGGGATGGCTCCGCCCAACTTGTTAATAAGAAGGGCAAACGGGAGTCAGGTATCGAAGTACTTTGCATTTGAGGCGGAAGACCAAGGAGTGATAATTGATTCTCAAAAGGCAATGTGCAAATGATGCTGCCATACTTTGCAGACCATGGACGGAAATACTTTAACTTTAGCAACATACCGAAGAGTGCCACATCCAGATTGTTCAAAGAATTCAAGGTTTCAGTTCATAAAACCATCCAAATATCAACCTTCATATGTTATCCTGAAATACACGTTGCCATTGTGTCTGAGACAGCTGGCTTTGCCGTGGTGAAATCAGTTCTGTTCCACAGGTTAAAATGTGTGCAGTGACTGATGTTATATACTGTAAATGCTTCTATGTTGGTGTTCTTTCCAAAAACCTTCAACTAGTAAAGAAAAAGTTAAAAAAGCCATAAAATATGCCATTCAAAGGAATACACAAAAAATGGGTCATACACAAAACTGTTTTACTACTAGCACATAAATCATATTACTGTATTCTGCCCTGTCCTGCTGTTGCTTTTATTTACAGAAAAGTCATTTTTTAAATGTTTAGGTGTTTTTATAGGTGTATATTTAAATATATGGGTTAACCTTTTTAACCATGTATCAAATTTGGTGTCAAAAATCATGTAATTTTACTGGGATTGGTCCCAACTTCTAAATTTCTGGTGCCGTGACATCTTTACTTTATACATTACAATAACATCTAAAGGATCGCATGAACAACTATGTCATTGGCACTCTGGATTTTCACTAAACATTAGTATTTTATTCCTTTAAGAATAAAACTACTGGTCTAGCTCTAAAATTTTTGTAATTTTCAGTGCATTCTCATTCTTTTGTAGTATTGCTGGCATTGCAATCACCACACCAGGAATGGAGATGCATTATATTGAAACTAAATACATAAATGAATGAATGAATAATTGCATGGCTTCACAAAAATTTTCATACTTTGCAAACCCAGCCAGTGGGCCAAACTGGACCCGCTACAGATCAAAACACCCCTGCTGTAGAGCATATGAGCAAACAGGAATGAAATGAAATGAATATCCTGGCTTTCTTGATTACTTTTACCTTGGTCCTTCTAGATGCTAGACCTGCCACTCTGCAGCCATACTGGCCATGCCTTGGGCTAGTTATTTTGGGGTAACATAACAAAGCCCTATGTAAATTAACACAGAGATTTCAGTGGTCATGGGTCATAAAAGCATGTGTATAGAATTAGTCAAGTCTAATTAAAAGCTAACACAGCTCTTTTCCCTGCAGCTTATACTTTTACCATGCCAAAAGGTTTATGACTTTAAAGGCTTCACTGAAAGTGCAGTATAGAGTGCAGACCTGATCATCTCTCATTAATCTCACTTGACTACTGAACAAAGTCCATGCTAGTTCAAATTATGGATTTCTGACGAACAATCATAGTTATGCTCGAGTACATCTTCACTATGATAATCACAGACTGTAAGGATGACAGCTGATAATCCAGTGAGTAATTCAGTGAGAAGCGCTGATGGACTCCACCCACCTCTCTGGACTTTTTGCTATTTTCAAGCGAGTGACCTTGACATTACTGGGTATAAAAATAAAAAGGGCAGGCAGACTGCATAGCAAGATGCTGCTTGATCAGAGCCTTGACATTTTCATTGTGACTGTCATCCCCACATTACTGCATTTGGAGCCGGAGCACTGAATACTGGGGTCAGTGTTATTGCACTGCAGAAAGTAGCCAGCGCAACAATATAGTTATTTCGCAGTGACTTTTCAAACAGTATGCTTTTTTCTAAAAAAGTTTATTCAAGGTGTGCCTGTTTTCAGGAATTCATCGGCAGTATTGTCAAGACAGGTCACTTGTAAATTACCGTGTACAGTAAATCCTCTTAAATAAATCAGCCCATATTTAATACATAGCAATCTATTTAGACTGAAATTTTTTGCAGTGGAGAAACCTCTGCTGGCGTTCATTTTTAGCCCCAGCATGCGGCTGAGTCTGGCCATAAAGATAAGGATGGCTGCTTGAGAATAATGCTTACTCCCTCAGAAGTTCCCATGTTTTTAAGTAAGACTGCAACTATGAGAATGAATATTTTAATAAATGAACAATCTACACATTGTATTTTTGATGAATTGGTGTCGTACTCTGATATCGTTTTTGCCTCAAGATCTGTCCAGAACCTAACAAATGAATTATTATATAGCTAAGCCTTTTGAGTTGGAACTCATTTTGCTGTTGTTGATGTAAGTATCCAAAGAAAAGGATAGTTACATAAATATTAATATATGAGTTCACATCTTTCAGACAGTGTCCCATTACTAAATGATGTATTAAAAAGAATGCTCACTTACCTTTACTTTTATCCATATTTTATTATGTGTTCATGATATCTAAGTAGAATGTTCCCCGTCATGAAGAAGAACATACTTAATTAATCCTCGGATGGGGAAATTACAAATCACAACACACTCCTCAGTTGCTATGCACACACACACTGTTTTACATGCATTTTGAGAGAACCAGTGACGTGAAGTGTTGAAAGAGGTGAAGGAAAAAAGGCAGTCCATTACAGGTGCCAAGAAGAACAGTGAGAGTTAGGTGCCTTGCTCAAGATCACCTCAACAGTGCTCGGGAGTGGGGTGAAACGACACATCTCTAGCCTCCAGTCCACTTCCATACATATGAGTCCAGGGTGGGGTCTTAAACTGGCAGGTATTGAATTAGACTCCAGGCCCGGGTGGGTCTTGAACAACCCTCTGGTTTGCAACCAAGTCCTCCAACAGACTGAGCCACCACCTCCCCTGTGACTTTCAGTTGCAAATCTGATTCATCTGTATTGATTTTACATTTGAGTATAAACATGTAGTTTCACTTCAAAGTGAAGTGGGTCCACGGAGAATCAGAAATAAAGGTTAATGTTTTGTTGTGTTTGTTAAACCCAGATTTAACTTTTGGTGTAGTGCCACTGTGTGATAAGCTTGTATCAATGACAAACTTATGGGTCTCTTTCAAAATAAAAGCCACTTTTTTGCTTAATAATAATAATAATAATAATAATAATCATGACCATAAGGTAATTCAGTGCAACAAAAGGTTATCATTTATCATTTAGTACTTTGAACTGTTTTACACACTATATTAATTATTTAACAACATAACTTGTACATAAAATATAATAAAATTCATATTCAGCAACAAAACATGACAAACAGAAACATGACACTATAAAGGGAGGTAAGAAAAATATGTTTAAAAAATGAATTAAAGCCAAGCTGCTTCTTTGTATTTCACGTACAGATTTCTAATTTTATTTCTATAACAAGTTTAATATGGAAAGCAAATCTCTTACTTTGAATTTTCTTTTAGGTTTCATTTGTTTTAATTACACCCTTACTGATTACCGCTGATACTGAGATATCATCTTGAATGTTTTTCAGGGAACTTTGGAGATGTTATAAATATAAACCCTCCAGGAATTTAAAATCCATCAGAAAGCTGAAACTGAATAATTGTTATGTGGATGAGTGTATGCTTTGTCTTCTTTCTGAAATATTTTGGGGTAATAAAGGAACAGATTGTGATCTGAAGTATACTACATCATCTGTCAAACATGGTGGAGGCAGTGTTATGATATGGGCCTGTGTAGCTGCCGATAGAACTAGGTCACTAGTGTTTATTGATCACATGAGTGCTGATAGAAGTTGCAGGCTGAAGGGTACAGGGTTATACTCTGTTCAGATTCAGCCAGTGCTACAAAATTGATTGGATTATGCTTCACAGTGCAAATGAATAGTGAGGCACAATGAGCTGCAAAATCAGCCCCAAAAGTTTCTCACAGCAAAAAAGTGGGATATTCTTCAAAGGCCAAGGCAGTCACCTGATCTCAACCCAGCAGAGTAGCTTTTCAGCTACTGAAGACAAAACTGAAGGCAGAAAGACCCACGAACAAGCAGCAACTGAAGGCAGCTGCAGTGAAGACCTGGCAGATCATCTCAGGAGAGGAAACTCAACAATTGGTGATGTCCATGGGTTCTAGCCTTGACTTGACTCCAAAGAATTTTCATCCAAATATTAAAAACAGTCCTTAAATCAAAGATGAACTTAGTTTGTCCAATTACTTTTGAGCCTCTGAGAATTGGGGCCTGTGAATACAAATGGCTGTAATTCCTATAATCTAAATGCAATACTTTTGTTAAAACCCTTGAACTAAAGCAGAAAGTCTGCAGTTCAGTCACATTTTGACTGAGTAAAAATCCACTGTGGTGGTGTACAGAGGAAAACTTAAGGGTGTGTTGCCAAAAATAGCTACCCATTGTTAGAATGTAATCTATGAAGCTAAACAGTAATTAATATGGTTAAATATACAAATGAAAATGTTTCTAGACAATCCCGCCATCTTGACATTAGTGTTTCTCCCCTACATCAGACTGCTTGCTCTGTGTAAATTCAAAATTCACCCAGTTCCACAAAGTTAATTGGATTTGTCACACAGTTATTTGTGTAACAGATATGCGATGTGTGGCCATACCAGTGTAAAGAAAAACAACAAACAGGAAAAAGTAATCATGAAAAAGTGTAGATGTTCTGTGAAAAAAAAAATGTTTTTGAACATGCAGCTAATAGTCCAGTTGGAACCTGCCTTTCATTTTCTCTCTATGATGGAGTCTGTGGTGAACTCCAGGTGTTGATTGGGTCCCTTGACTTTATTGTCAGGGCTGTAATGGAGCTCACATTGAGGAAGCTTGCTCAGCACTGAAACACTGATTTCCAGCAGAGAATATGGCCTCCAGTCACACTTTAATTGGCATTATTTAACTGAGCTGGAAGAGAGCTGGTTTCTGAACTGCATACTGCAGGCTGAGTGCTGTTGTTCCTTTGCTAATAATAGTATATAAAACATTAATACCCTATGATTTTTAGTTGTAGTTAGTTGAAAGACTGGGGGCTTTCATAAAAAGCTGATTGTACAGTAGTAGTGCATGAATATGAGTGCTGGGAAAGTGTTTCTATAGACTGGTATTGTGCAGCCATTCAGGGTTCTTTTTGAGCACAACAAAATTCAGGACAAGACAGGGGTTGTGTAACTCCTCCCAGAAAAAAGCAAGGACTGAACTTGTTAGCTGTCGCTTTCAAGATTGGGCACCGCTAGACTGCTGTTCTTAGGTACCACCCTGGAAGTCCTGTTTTAACCACTCACAGGTGCACATCAGCAATGTCACTATGGACCTGGGTGGCAAGGTGGTGTGATGGCTAGCACTGTTGCTGCACAGCGAGTTAGTACTGGGTTTGAATCCACCAGCCAGCTGGGGCTCTGCTGTGTGGAGTTTGCATGTTCCCTCTCTGGCTGGGTGGGTTTTGTCTAGGTACCTTTGGCTTCCTCCCACGCTCCAAAGATATGTAGAGTTAAGTTAATTGTCAATTCTAAATTGGTTTTAGGTGTGAATGGTTATCTGTCTCTTTGTGTTAGCTGTGATAGACTGGTGACCTGTTCTGGCTGTACCCACACTCTTGCCCTATGCCAGCTGGGATAGGCTCCAGCCCCTCCATGACCCTGAATTGGATAATTGAAAGAAAATAGATGGATGCACTGTGGACCTTGAACCTCTGATGTCAAAGTCTTCATGATATGTCCTCAGAATGTGTCATTTCTGTTCTTTTAAAAAATTGTTCTCCAAACTCTTGGCAATCAGGGATCATCGCCAATAATGACTTAGCCCTCAGAGGGTTAAACTTGCACATAGTACAAGCAATAATTCTGTGATAAAAAGGCCCAACTTTCTTACTGAGGATTATCACCGGTGATGAGAGCTGGGTCTCTGGCTATGATCCAGTGACCAAATGGCAGGCTTCTGCGAAAGAGCCCATAGTTTCTAAGTCAGAGGCAGTGCGGTGTCAGGGGTGCATCATTTATCAACATTCACAGGGTTTTGCAATGTAAATTTTGTCTCCCAGCGTCAATACTGTCAGTGCAGACTCCTTCTGTAGTATCCTAAGGTGTCTGATGGAGAATTTTCTCCACAAATGACCTGAACTGTGGCGAGTGCCATCATGTGCTATTAGATAGCAAATTAAAAAGGCAGGAGTCTTTTGGTCAGACATACTCAGTCTTCTATCACCACCTGCCCTACACACCAGATTTATTTCGCTGTTTATTTTTTGCACTTTTTCCTGTAACATTAAGGAACAAAGAAACTTCATGCTTTACTAGTGCTGTGTGGAACGTGCCTGCCTAAACATACCCGTAAGTACGTAAAGGTAAAGAGGGGTAATAGGTCAAGTGTATATGCTCTGATATGTTTGTAGACTGTATTTTATTAAATTGAACAAATCTTATCATATTTGAATGCAGTATCCTTTATTGCACAAACCAAGATGGGGATGTCAGTCCTTTACAAAACAACACACAGAAGCCTACATGACAAAGAAGGGTGCTCTGTTTCACCCTCTCTACCCTGCCTCTCCTTCATTAGCTCTGAGGGAGCTAAAAAGCACTTGGCGGAGATTGCCATGGCAACAGGCGTGAGAGGAACAGGGCTTAACTGGCCCATTACCCATCTGCGCCCTGTTGCATATTGTGTCTCCAACATGCATTTCAACAGTTGTCATCATAGACAGCCTTGGATGAAATGTCTAAATAAAATATGAAATTGTAAGTGTTTGTTCTTCTTTTTTTAAATATGTAAATCAAAAGCTTTACTGCTAATAGGCAACACTGAGCTTCAGTGACTCTCTCCATTGGAAAAAAATATTCTAAATCAGATCAAAGTAAAACCTTATTGAAAAAGTTTTTGGTGCTCTTTCTGTCAGGAAGTGCTTCATTAATGGGAGCTGTGGTCAGGATGCAGCTTTAACGCTCAACACTTCACTGGAGTTAGAAGCATATTTGTTAAATGATGTCACACAGCTCCCACCATCACTGGCATATTTGCTGTATGCTTGTCTGATTTGACTAATTGGCGAGTGTGGGTGGTGTTATTGATCAAAAGTGTGTGGTTTGACAGTTTTGCAGGGAAATTTCCAAGTATATGCCCTTCACATTATAATAGAGCTGAAGCCACATTCTTGTGAATAAACAAATGATGAAGAGATACTAATGGGGGACCATGTCATTAGGTCAGATTGGAATAGGGGTGGGCAATATATGGATAATTGACCCCTAGGTTTGTTGTCATGGTATACAGTTCTGTGAAAAAGAAACTTTTCACCGTCCTGTGAAAAGATAAGTACATGAAGTGAATCAGTATGATTGGAGAACCATCTTTAGCAGCAATATCCATGAAGTAATGGTTTTCTGTATGACTTTATCAGTTTCTCTCGTCGATGTGGAGGAGTTTCTTCTTTACAGCGTTGTGTCATTTCAATGAGGTTTCCAGGTATTCATTTATAAACAGCTCTCATAAGGTCCTGCCACGGCTTTTCAGTTCGGTTGAAGTCTGGGCTTTGACTGGGCCATTGCAAGACCTTGATTCTTTTATTTTTCAGCCATTCTGTTGTAGATTTGCTGCTGTGCTTTTGATCATTGTCCTGTTGCATGACCCAAGCTTTAACTGTCAATTAGACAGCCTCACATTTGACTCTGGAATACTTTGATATACAGAGGAGTTGGTGGTCGAATCAATGACTGCAAGGTGCCCAGGTCGTGTGGCTGCAAAACAAGCTCAGGCCATTACCATTCCACCACTGTGCTTGACAGTTGGTATGAGGCGTTTGTTCTGATATGCTGTGTTTGGTTTTCGCCAAACATAGTGCTGTGCATTATGGCCAGGCATTTCTACTGTGGTCTCATCTGTCCGAAGGTCATTGTACTAGAAGTTCTGTGGTTTGTTCACATGCCACTTTGTAGACCTAAGCCATGCTACCATGTTCTTTTGAGAGAGAAGCGGCTTTCTGCTGGCAACCCTTCCAAACAACCTATACTTGTTCAGTCATTTTCTAATGGTATTGTCAAGAGCTTTAACATTTAACATGCTAACTAAGGCCTGTGGAAACTCAGATGTAGCTCTTGAGTGTTTTGCAATTTCTTTTAGCATAGCACGGTGTGACCTTGTGGGGAAGTTGCTAGGACATCCACACCTGAGTAGTTTGTAGCATTTGTTAACACACACCTGAATGCTACAGATCAGCTAACTGCCATAACATCTGCTTTTACAGAGGTGGTCACACTGGCTGGTGGTCAGTTAATCAAGGACATTTGATCAGCAGCACCTGGCTGCTACTAACCGTCTTTATTCCTGGGGAATCAGTAGGGGTGTAGTTTTTCACACAGCTGTGCAGTAAATAAATCAATCAGGTACTATTTTGGTTCATGTTATTGCTATTGATATTGGTACTCATCCATTACAAATTTCCAGAGCCCAACGAGGTGTCTTGAAATTGTAAAAACTGTCTAAAATTAACATTGGAAAGAGAGACATGCACGATATTAATATTGAGAACCTGAAATGAGGTAGATTTCCTTTTTCTAAATGTTTGTCCTCAAGTTCTTACTGTGCTTAACCATAATCCAGGCCTCACTTTTAAGTTAAATGCAGTGATACAATTATGATACAATTCAAAGTGAAGTGAAGTGAAACCATGAGAGCAAAAGTCAGTTCATGATATGCATGAAGGAAAGCCTTTATTGTCTTGCCAGTCAAAGCAGCCTGGGCCTTGGCAAGTGATGCCAGATATCATTGATCTTGTGAAGTGCAGTCTGTGAAGGAAGGACTTGTGGAGTTCCCCAGAGGCAGCAGATCCATTAAGATGTCTTAATCCAGGTCATTAGGCAGGACTGAGCTTACTGCTTTCCGTCAGTGTGTCCTAACAGTATGGTCTAGAAATGCACAACAACACTGTGTCAAAGAGGATTTCAACTTGGAAAAAACTGTGACTGCAGCTTTTGTTAGTCACATATTAAATGATAAAAACACTGGTATACTACACATGTACCTCCAGCATAAATTAGAATAAATACTGACCATACACTACATACACACTCAAGTATAACAACAATGACTTGGATCAGGCAATGCTAAGTGGTTTTAAAAAAAACTCTAAAATTGAATTTATTTAGGAAAGCTTTATTTTGTAATTTGGATCAATTGAAGGCTATTTTCAAAGCTGTGGCTGCCATATCAACATCTGGTCACATTGCCGGTCCATCTCCTCCATCTTAAACCAGACTCTGCTTCTGAGAATGGCCCAGTGAATCCTCCCTATGCCCTAATCTGCACTATAAATCACAAGAAGACATGTCTGGCTCTGAATTATGGCCCTCTGGTAGTGAACTGGGATAAATTGCAGAGACTTAGATATGCATGAGTATAATTATGAGGGATAATTCAAGATGTTCCTTCTGGAAAATGAAGAGAAATTGTGTTGTACAAGATCTGAGCTAAACAAGAGAATAAGGCCTATGGCCCAGTTTACTCAGAATCTTGTTTGTCTTTGTTGCACTTTGTTGCAGTTACAGTTTGGGCTGCTTAAGGATGCTGTCAGTATTACTTTAGTATCAATTAGTTCCCACTGTTTCCATTTTACTTCCAGGCATTAGGTTGACTTTGTAAAGAAATCTGTTACAAGATTGGCTTCCCACTCCTCTCACAGCTGAGCAAGGCTGAGACTGAAGGAGACAAATATTCCATTCCACAATAGAGATTAAGTATTGTAAAGGGAAATTGGTATTGGCAAACACTGAGCTGAGTTATTGGAATGTTTGTTTGGAGAGGAATATTGGATCAGTGCATCCTTAGTGAATTGAATCAGCTGTCAATCAAATAAAGTAACTATAATTAATAATCAAATGGTCACCAGAATACAGAAAAAGTGGTATTGGCTTTTGCAACTGTAACAGATACACTGACACTGTGTTTAAAGTGTGAAATCACTTTATCACTTAAATGCAGTTAGAGTTTTCTGGCAGCATCTTTTGTAGTAATTTTAAAACTATAGACTTGTAAACTCTGAAAAGCGTCCTTACTAATTTATCTTGAAGGAAAGCTGAAGTGGAGTTTGTGTTTTTCTCATGGGCACCGGTACACCCAGTGATTCAACAACTCGTAGAACCACCTTTAGCAGCAATAACTTGAAGTAATTGTTTTCTATATGACTTTATCAGCCTCTCACATCATCATCATGGAGGAATTTTGGCCCATGCTTTACAATGATGTTTTATGATTGATGTTTCCAGACATTCATTTATGCACAGCTTTGTTAAGGTCCCACTACAGCATTTTAATCCAGTTGAAGTTTGGGCTTTCATTGGGCCATTGCAACACCTTGATTCTTTCCTTTTTCAGCCTTTCTGTTGTAGATTTGCTGCTGTGCTTGGGATCGTTGCCCATTGCGTGACCCAAGCTTTAACTGCCAGACAGATGGCCTTACATTTGACTCTGGAATACTTTGATATACAGAGGAGTTCATGGTTGAATCAATGCCCTAAAGGTGCCCAGGTCATGTGGCTGCAAAACAAGCCCAAATCCTTAACCCTCCACCACTGTGCTTGACAGTTGGTATAAGGTGTGTGTACTGATATGCTGTGTTTTGCCAAGTATGGTACCATGCATTACGGTTAAACATCTCTAATTTGGTTTGACCTGTCCAGAGGACATTGTTCCAGACGTCTTGTGGTTTGCACAAATGAAAATTTGCAAACCTGAGCCATGCTACCATGTTTTTTAGAGAGAAGAGATTTTCTACTAGCATTTTCTACTGGCAACGCTTCCAAGCAAGCCATACTTGTTCACTTTTTCTAATTGTGCTGTCAAGAGCTTTAACATTTAACATGCTAACTAAGGCCTGTAGAGTCTGAGATGTAGCTTTTGAGTTTTTTACAATTTCCCTGAGTGCTGTATGATCTGAACCAGGAATGAATTTGCTGGGATGTCCACTCCTTGGGAAGATTGTATGATTGTACTAACATGTACTTGAATGCTCCAGACCAGCAAACTGCCGAAACGTGTGCTTTCACAGAGGTTATCGCACTTGTTGATGATCAATCAGTTAATCACTGTTCTTTGATTAGCAGCACCTGGCTGAACCCCCACTTAACCTAACATTCCTGTCTGTGGACTGTGGGTGAAAGCTGGAGTGGCCGCACAGGCGCAGCGAGAACATATGAACTCCACACTGAAGTGCCCCAGCTGGATGGTGGATTTGTGCCCAGGGCCTGTTGCTGTGAGGTGTCAGTGCTAAAAACTCCATCATCATGCTGCCCAGCTGTCAGTAAAAGTGTTAAAGTCTAGTTTACAAAGTCTAAATCAACTTAAAATGGTTGTATCGTGGCAAGAGGGCCATTCATCAGCATTTTCCACATAATTTATTTGGCAACAAGTAAGCCAAAAACATCAGTAATATTAGGGAATTTTATGTTATATTACAATCACTGAAATCTCTAATTTCCTCTCTCTCTAATAAACTCACATTACATCTCACTCTACAGTCTGATTTCTGAACAGAATATGCTCCCAGTGAGACATTTGAGAGTAATTACAGCAGTGCAGACCAGCCATTGGTCATCCTTAGCTGCCTGCTAAATAGCGCTTCCAGCTTGATTGAAATGAGCACAGTGATGCAGAGAGTATTTATAGAAGAGACCCAAATTAGCATGTAATAGTGTTGTTATGCAGTGTTCACGCTGATGCATATCCTACATGCAGATAAGCAGTGATAGCCAAAAGAAACTTGTAAAAAAAAAAACAACAATAAAAACATACACACTTTTCTTATTTTTTGAGTATTTGACACATCTTCTTGGTGTGGTAAATTTCTTAAACTCTGGAATCATAAGAATATGTTTCAGGCAATTTTATAAAAACAAAACAAGAATCATTTTAGCAAAAGTGCAGTGTCCCCCATGGTAAGGACATTTTGCTGCTCCCTTGTGTCCCCAGAGCAGCTTAATTCTACATAGGTGATTTGGCACAGATTTGTATGCCGAATGCCCTTCCCAGTGCAGCCTTCCCATTGTGTGTGTGTGTGTGTGTGTGTGTGTGTCTGTCTGTCTGTCTGTCTGTCTGTGTGTGTGTGTGTGTGTGGTGGGGGTGCCAGTCTTTTGCATGTGTGATGAATGCTTAAGCCACAACACTATGCCCCCCCCCCATACGACCATTTAGCACTGTCTCCTAGAAGACAGCCAGCATAACATGTAAAAGAAGCACCTGCAGCTGCTCTCTTGTATTTACTAAAGGGGTTGCCTCAGCAGATGAATCCACACAGCAGATATTTTACACCTGATCCCTTCCTGACACAACCCTCCTATTACAGGAGGGGTCTTGTACCCTATCCTGGGCTCAAACCAGGGATTTTTTTTTTGTGCGTGGCTAATGTATAAACCACTGCACTATAGACACAAATTGTACTGTATAATATTATCTGACAATGCAAGCACCAGACAGGACAAGCAGCAGTCCTTGCTAAAACTTCAAAGTAATTTTGTTTCCCAAATCACACAGAGGAACTCACCCAAACTAGCCACTTTCTTTAGATTTCTTTAGTTTTGGGGGATAACATCCAATCAAAATAAGAAATGAATCTGGTTAAGAGAAGCATTTTTGTCAGGATAATATACACAGAAAACAAATTGCTGCCACATGAGGAGAAGGATGGCTTATCGAAATATCTGTCACGTAACGTGATGTTGGTATCTTAGCTTTACCTCTTCTGCTGGGAAGATATTTGATATTTTCAATATCTTGTGGTGATTTCTCATCTAATCAAATATATATATTAATCAAAGTGCTTAGAGCTTCATTTTCACTAGGTTGCTTATGTACATCAATACATACCGCTGCTACTATGAAATAACACTAGCTATTGATTAAACTGTGTAAGAATATCGAGAGATGTGATGTAAATTAAATTTTTAAGGCTGTTTTTTCTTGTTGGCGTAAAAAGTTTAGACCAAGTCTGGTGCAGCAGATATATAAAGAGGATTTTACTGGATATTGCTTGGGCACAGTTCAAACTTTAATTAACTCCATATTTTCCACCATGCATTTGTGAAATCAAATAAGCTACTAAGAACATATTTCCTTAACTTAAAGTAGGTTAAATGTGTTAGTGATGATTGTAAATAGCTGATAAAGTAACAATGTCTTACTTTTTTAACATCGTTGGCTGTTAATGATTGGGTTCTGTGGTTATGACTGCTGGAATTCTACCTAAGCAGAATGAGTCCCATCTCTGTTAGTATAAGTAAACTTGATCTACTTTGAAGGGAGAACTGACAGAAGAAATAATGAAATTGCTTATAGTTTGCATGCATGTCACTTCTTGGAGCACTGGCAGCAAAAAGAGTTTCTGCAAAGAAACATTTTGCAGTGTTTCCTGTGATTTGGTGCCACAGAAGTGGTAATGTGGTGCTAAATTTAACGTTGGAGGTTATTACTGTAAGTATGTTAGTGCACGGACTGGTGAGCATTGCTAGAAGATTATTCCGGTTTATATTTGTCCTTTGACTCATCTTTTTAGACGCTTTCTCAACCCACAGCTTCATTTTCGGAGACAGCAACTTTCCTTCATCTAACATTAACACAACCCACTGTGTGGCTTTTCAGAAGGAAGTATGACTGAGTGAAAAAGTCACACTCCATGTCATGGGATCTGTGTTTAATAAAAGCGGGATAGAAGAGTCACATAAAGAGATCTGAAACTAGCATGGAGCAGTTCATTGCTGCACTTGGACTATGAAAATTATATCTGAAATTGATCAAAATTCTTTGCTATTTTGTTAGAGAATAATAGTATAAAACATAGGCATCAGGCTAGAAAAAAATACAACAATCGCACTTTAAGCCTTGACACAGTGGAGTATTTTGATGTGCGCATAGAACATTTCAGCTATTGTAATTATTATTACTATAGGTAAATATGTTTCTTTTCCTTATTATAAAGATATTGAGGTGGCATCATTTTGTAACAGATCTTTAATTGACTTTTCAGGAAACAGCATGCTTCTGCATAGTAAATCTGCAGTAGTGGTTTACTTTGTTTTGAAGAGTGTTTAGAGTTTGGAGTAGGGTTGTGACATTTGACCAAAATCTCCAATCACAGTATAAGTCATCTCATTTCCCGATAATGATATTTATCACGATATAGTTCATTTTCTGTAAGTTCAGTCACTGATTGCAAACTGTCATCCAAATGATGAAAAAATATTGTTTTAAAGAGTACAGATGTGTACTACTAGCTGCTCTTGCTGGGCGGGAAGTTAATTAAAGGAGTGATTCCTTTGTTATTAATTACAGTGGCAGCCACCTTTGTGGATGAAAGATGTTATGACGTCACCCACCACTGACTGGCGTTGCAGCCCTGACAGTTGGCTGAGCCTCTCTTTCCCTGTGATGGGAAACCATAAATAAGCAGTATAGGACAGGCAGCTGGATGCAACATGGCTCTGCAATATTTTGATGTAGAAAATGAGCAGTTGTACAACCCGAGTTTCAAAAAGGTTGGGACACTGCGTAAAATGGAGACTGAGGAGACTAGCTGTTGTTTTTTATTGTGTGATAGATATTTTTCTCTAAAAATCAATGTCATAAAACCTAAAAAATACACTCCATCTGCTCTCTGAAACTATATTTTGAATCAGTTATCCATTTAGTAATGTCAGATAGGCTATTTGTACATACTAAAAGGACTTTAGTTCAAAATTCAATATAAACAATTATGAGGGAATCCTTGGTCAGACCATACTGTGAAGGCATTAAATATGGACAGTATATAATGGTTAACCAGGTAAATCAGAATCAGAATGCTTTATTTGTATGCTTGGTCAAGGATGCCCTTTTATCTTTGACCTTGAGTCCTTTAAAGGTAAGTTTAAGGAAACAAAATCCTCACATTACAAAATTTTCTTTCAAATTCATTTTGTTTAGTGCAACAATTTACCAACAAAAATGCTGGTGTAAATGTAGAGCAGGAGTGACTACCTGCTCCAACTTTGAGATAGTGGTTTTACAATACTATACTTGTTACGGGTTCCTGCTGCTTAAAAATACTGACTTTTTACTCTCGGTTGTATGAACATTGAGGTTTTAAAGAGGACCTGTTGCTCACAGGTCTTAGCTCCATATTTTTGTTCTTGGGTTCTACTGCAGGATCTTTGCTTAATACGACATCCACAAAATAATCCGTACTGGTGCACCCTGAGTTCATCTACAATCTGAAACAACCACTTGTAGCCCTTTTCT